>CAJQZJ010032054.1:5424137-5467804 GCA_907164525.1 Lophiomys imhausi | reverse complement strand
GTGTGTGTGTGTGTGTGTGTGTGTGTGTGTGTGTGTGTGTGTGTGTGTGTGTGTAAAATATCAGACCACCAAATATGTAATTCCATCAAAACCCAAAATTGTTTCAATTTCATCTGATTCTTTTTAACTATTTACAAAATTCATAATTTAGAAATACTTTTTAGATGCATGCCTCAAACTTTCTTATGTCACTAAAGGCTAGTCTTATTCTACAAAAGAAAAAAATCAATAGTTTAACAATGGTCTTGGATTATTGTAAATAATTTTGGGGGAAGCTCCAGAAAAAAAAATAGTTTGAATATATCAAAATTCTTCCAGATATGTGCTGTATCCATCAAAGACAACATCCATTCATACATACATGTACAAATATATATATAGTTTATATATATATAACCACTTCATATATGTGAATATATCATATATCAAGCATATATTAATTTGGCTTTGTTGTGCTTGTCTTATATTATTTCTATGACTAAGTGATATATTTAAGGACAAGGCTATTTTCTGCCTTCTCAAGAGCATGGTTAGAAAGATATTAGTCTAATGGTATTGTAAGGTTTATTCTATTGCATTTATGTCATACTTTGACATCAACCTGTTTTTCAGCACTCTGACAGTGTCTTACCTACTCATTGTCAAGCTCACTCTCATTCAGTTCATCTTTAAAAGGGTGTCATGTTACACTGGTAACATAATAGTACATCTGTCAAAATCAGTTGCACCCCAAAACAAACACAAAATGAAACCAATAATACTCAGAAATCCTCTCTGCATTGTCTTTTTCACAGGTCAAAGATTTTTAAGGCAATTACCCTGGAGAGCACATTTATATGATAAATGAGGAGTTTAGAGAAATCGGATCAAATAAGAAACTTTTTTTCAATGTGTAAGCTGACTTCTTGCAGTCAACAACATGACATAGCTTATTCCTATTTCATTTGATGAAATTATTGTACTTACGTCCATATTTACCAAAATATGTATTTGATTCAGACTAACCACTGTACCAGGAAATGTTAATCACCCCTAGAAACCCTAAATTTTTTCACTATTTATGAAGCTGTCTTTTGAAGACTCGAGAGTTTGATTTTTTTTTACATCTTGTTAATATGCTTATGAAGAATTCATTCACCAAGTACACATGAATAAACATCACATTCCTTAGAAAGAATAATGTTAGCTGAACAATCATTCCTTGTTATATAGTTGAATGAATGTGCATGGTTAAAACATAACTTTTTGTCAAACACAAATGATGTTTTCTACCATTATTAGATAGCAATAAATTAGGAAAATTTTCATCCAGATAGACTTTAAATGCTGACACATTTGGAGCAGTGCAGTTATCTCTGAGTTAATGTATTGCTTAGAGGCAACTATCAGAGTAATGATTTTATTTTAGATAAAGACTATTTTTGGAATTAGCTACCAAGAGATTTTTCCCCCTCAAAAACAGCCTATGCTACTTTAGTCTACTATTTCTTTTTTTTTCCACTTTTTCACTATTGTTATTATTACATTATAATGGTTGTATCCATCTTCCATGGCACCTCAAGCTTTGGGGCCTGGAAAACTTCCATCAGCAAAATAAGGTAGTGAAAAAAAGATCTTGTACAATTGATGCCTAAAGCAATGGTGTAATGTTTTATCCCTCAAACTAAAGCCTCTTGCCATTTTCTCAGACCCTTACCTACTTTTGACTTAACAGGTGTATAGCTATGCACATACAATGCTTATAGTCATTTACTATAGATATACTCAGCCTACCATGTCTGAGGTAGTGCACATTGTATTCTGGGTAAAAAAAAACATTGAAGATAAGACATATTGAAGATAAGCGGGTCCATATGAAGCTTGGACAGAGAGAAGATGAGCAAATACATCCAGAAAATCATTACAGACTGTAACTGGTGAAGAAAACTGGGCCAACTAGCTAAGATGTTGAAAAACAGCTTGCTTAGATGGCAGACCTAAAAATCTGAGATTCAGGCAGGTCCTTATCAGTAACCTGGCCTCTCTCTACAGTTTCAAACCCTTTATCTTCTCCTCATGAACTAGAGTGCTCTTGTGATACTTAATTTCAAAAGGGTTACTCTTTCAATGTGTTCATATTTACTGTCATAAAATAAAAATCTAAGAGTTGTTGAGAAACTACTATGACAAGAAACAATTTAATGCTCAAAAGTAGGATGTGGGATCAGATTATAGAAACAGAAATGAGCATTGAGGACCATCACATCACACATTCCACATGCAAATAAGCAATGCTTTTCAGAAGGATGGGAAAGACGGAAAGCAACCAAGTAGCATCCCTGTAATATAAAGATAAAATTCAGTATGAACCCTACATTTTCATATTAATCATTATACTTATTTACAACCATTCACCTTTTTTATTGCCACATTTGCAAAGTTATTTTTGCAAACATCTGACAGTGAAATATAGTTTTGAACTATCAGCACAAAGCACTGTATGATGATACATAAAACACCCTGGTTAGTTTTGCTTTGTTTGGTTTGGTTTGGTTTGTTTGTTAACTTGACACAAGCTAGTTTTCTGAGCAGAGACAACCACAAGAGCAAAGATGTCTCTGTAGGACTGACTGCAGGCAATCCTGTGGGGATATTTTCTTAATTAGTGATTGATATGGGAGGCACCAGCCCACTGTTTCTTGCCCACTCTGTACTCTTACATGCCCCACAGCAGGTGGTCCTGAGGTGTAAAAGAACACAGATTGTCCAAATCCCAGAGAACAACCCAGAAAGCAATGTTCCTCTATGGTTCTGCTTCAGGCTCTGTCTCCATGGTCCCTCTTCAGGCTCTGTTTCCAGCTTCCTGCCTTAGGTTCTTGCCTAACTTCTTTGATGATGAACTGTAATGTGAAACCCTAAGTGAAGTCAACCCATTTCTCCCCGGGTTGCTTTTGGTGACTGTTTTATTACAACAGAAACCTCAGTGGAGACATAAAAACAAATGATAGAAAGATCTGTAATTATCTTCTGTTACCTATCCCTTCCTTCTCATAAAAGAGTCTTCTGATTTCATAGGTTCCCCTTGAACAAACCAGGTAACCCTCCCAGTAATCACACCTTCATAGCAACCTTTCTGGGTAAGGTACCACAATGTCTTCACATTTGGGTTTTAGAGACTAAGATTTGTGTCACTGTGATAAAATACTTGACAGATATAAAAATGAGAGGAGAGATTTATTTGGGCTCTTTCTCTAGCATGGGAAGTCTGTACCTGTAACCCTAAAGTGTGAGGCAGAACTCCTCCTATCATAGGGAACTAGAAAGCAGAGAGCTGGAAAAACAGGATCCCATATAAAACCTTCAAAGGCCTGGATCTTATGGCAGACTTCTGCCAGCCAGACCCCACCTCCTAAAATTTCCACAGCCCTCCATAAATACTACCAGCAGCAGAGGGAAATTTGCTCAGATACAAGCCTAGGGGACATCTCATATTCAAACAATAATAGTGGGGGTGTTTTTTTTTTCTGTCTCACAGCAAATTACTTAACCTCTTTGTCTTGTTTCTTCATGC
The DNA here is from genome assembly GCA_907164525.1 of Lophiomys imhausi. Classification (NCBI taxonomy): domain Eukaryota; kingdom Metazoa; phylum Chordata; class Mammalia; order Rodentia; family Muridae; genus Lophiomys; species Lophiomys imhausi. The sequence goes on along the minus strand of CAJQZJ010032054.1, from coordinate 5,464,254 downwards.
ATGAAATGAGAGTAACGGTATATTCTCCACAGGTTTGTTGTATGAGTGTTTATCCACAGAGTAACACGTAATCAATGAACACTCATTGCTGCTAATGATAACCTATTATTTATTATTAGAATATTGAGCAGGAAAAGAGGTGCTCAAAATAATTAAATACTTGGGTGGATTTTTGATTCTTTGTAACATAATGAATTTCTGAAGAGCACATACACGCATTCATATACACACACATTCACATGCCATATGCACATACACAGGAACATACACACAAACACACGCACACACACTTCAGTATCAGTGTGATTGCCAGGTTATACAGAAAGTGTGATTTGAGGCAGCTCTGGATTCTGTGGCTCTTTCTCTGTTTGTCAGCTCCTGCCCTTGCTGACTCACCACAGCAGCTGTTGGTGACCTGAATCTTCCTTAGTGAATATGCTGCCATCTCAAATCTGCTTATTTAATGCAAGAATTGAGGAAAGTGAAGATCCAGAAGGACTGTGGACCCAGACCAAGTCTTGTGATTCCGTATATGGTGTGCTTTACTTGCATGATGCAGAAGTGTATCTTCCATTGGATGGAGAGCTTTCTAATAGAAAATATGCAGATGTCTTTCAGGGAGCTGTGTCAGAAGGAATGTTTCTGAAATGGGCACTCTCTCCTCCTCCCTTCAGCAGGTATTTATGGAGAGCTCTCTGTGAGCTCAGAGGCAGATGAAACATTGCATAAAAACAATGCACACTCTTATATTTTTCAGAGAGCTTACCATCTATGGGAAGACACACATTCCTAAGATGTAATTATTCACGCCTTTGTTCAGAGCTTTGCTCCTGGATCAGGGCAATGTCCCTAGGAAGATGCACAAGACAGTTGATCTACAATAGCCTCTGAGAAGGATGTCAACTGAGTTGCAGAAATGCTTCACCTGCTTGAGCAGCAGACACTGTGTCTAGCTGCACATACTTTATGTACAAAAGCTACTTGCCATTCTGATGTATTCTACTGTGGCTAACTCTTCCTGTCCCACCCCTGCCTCTAGTCCCACTCCAAAAGTTTGAGGATTCTTGAATTTTAAGGGGATGTCACTTTTCAAAGCAATGTTCTCCTCCAACCCCAAGCAGATTACTAACAAAAAGAATTTCCAAGAGGGTGGCCTCTAAAATTGAGCTCTTCAGCCCAGACATAATAAAACAAACTTGGCCGACAAGATGGCTCAGTAGATAAAGGTTCTGGAAATTCAGATGACCCGCATTTAATCTCCAGGACCTACTTGCTAGAAGGAAAGATCTGACTGCTGCAAGTTGATCTTTGTCGATGAGCATGCCACAATATATACACACATACGCACACTCACTCACCCACACATGCACATATACACACACACGTATGCATACACACAGAGAGACACACTAAGTTTTTAATTTTTTAAATAAACAACTGAATAAATTTTTTTCTTGGGTACTCCATAAACATTCACAATCTTGAGATCTGCCAGGTTCCCACTAAATTGGAAAGTGTGGACTCCCAACTTGAGACCTGAAAACACAGATTGCCCCATGAAGCTTACTTAGATGAAAGCATCAAGATTTGACCAGAAGAACATGTAGGTTACAGAGTCCTATTTTCTGAAATCAAATAGCCTCATTGCCTACTGAATGGTACCAGGGAAAATGAATACATTTTATTTATTTATACTACTATTGGTTCTTGCAGAACGTTGCAGAGGTAGGAAAGCTTTTTCCCTGAAAGATACTTCAGGATAAATTGATTCTGCAAGTTACACTATGAATTGTAGCATTATTGATGAGGATAGATGACTAAAAAGCTTAAAAGAGGAAGATTGGAATAGAAAATGCATGAACTGGAAAATCATTCCTCCAATAAGAGAAAATTAATTTTATTTAAGGTCACAAAAGGATTCTTCTTGAAAAAGATAATTAAGTCTTCTGTTGATTTGGAGGAGAATTACCCTCCAAAATATAAATGGGATAAGAATTTTATCTTTAGAGGCTGGAGAGATGACTCAGCAGTTAACAATTCTTGCAGAAAACCCTGTTTTGGATCACTGAACCCATGCAGGGTTTCTCATGACTAACTACAGGTATAGGAGGATATGATATTCACTCTTTGACCTCCAACGGCACCTGTACTCAGCTGTGCGTATGCTCAGATACACACACACACATACACACACACACACACACACACACACACACACACACACACACACACATACACACACACAAAGAGTTTTATCTTTAAGATCAAAGAATAAAATTAATATAGACCTTCCATGAGCTAGACCATGGGCCAAACTATTCTTGGTTAAAAGTGAAGTCAGCTTTTAACAGCAATTATATTGTTTCTTTATATGAGAATTATTACCCATGAATTACTAAACTAAGAAATATAAATCAAATGTAATCACAGTTGAAGTACTATATAGTGATGTATTCAAGCAGCAGGATGATGGATAGGCACTTGAGACCTGCATTACTGAATCAGGTTGGAGACCAAGCACTCAAGAAATCAACAGGAAATGGGTTATACTATTTTTGCATAGAAGCATAAATGAACCTAGGATGATTTAAGGGACTCCTACTTTTAAAACAACTCAAATGAATGCCATAAAACGGAAAGAGGGATAGAAGCAAGCTCTACACAGAACCACAAAAACAGTGATCTACTGTCATGGCTCTCAATAGATGGTGGTAACTCAGCGACAGGCTGAGGTGCTGAACATGATCCCTGCACTTAAATATCTACCTAACCTAACCTCCCGCATAGATGAAACCAGTAGCATCTGCTCTGGCAAGGCCATTTCAAATGTCACCGGAAGATACAAGTTGTATTTCAGTCTGATTTTACTGGTAATTTCTATAATGTTGTCAAAGTCACCTAAATACTTTGTTTCTGTATTTGGAAGGTGAAGAGATTCAACCTCATGTTTCATATTACCAAAGGTGCTGTGGGGATCAAATGGAAGTACTGCAGCGTCCTAACACTGATGGCAGTAATGTCATTTTAATAAGAATACCAACAATCATTTATTCACCTCAAAGATGTGTCTACTTAAATCAACTGTTGCATTTTGAATGTAATGGGTTTGTACTTTATGTATTAACTCATTATTTAGTTTATACGAAAATATCTTTCAAATTTTATTTTTAATTATGTGTATGTGTCTGTGTTATGTTTACGCATGTGTATGCAGTATCCTCGAAGGCCACAGAGGGCATTAGATGACCTAGAATGTAACTGGAGTTACAGGTAACTGTGTGCTCCTGAATGGATAAAAAACAAAACAACAAAAAACCCTGTGGTACATTTACACAGTGGAATACTACTCAGCTATCAGAAACGAGGAAATCATGCAGTTTGCAACCAAATGGCTGAAGGGATGCATTTAAGAAGAAAATGAAAATAGCCCACAGGAAGTACTATTTCAAGCTGGTCACCATGACCACAGGGAGACCTGCTTCTGGGTTTCAGTATTTTGATTTTGTACTTACTCCTAGGAATTAACCATTGATCCTCAAGTATAACTGTCACTTTTCAATCAGTACCACTCTGGTCTCCCAGTTCAAAGCCCAGTTGTTTAACAGTTCCTCTAACTGGCAGGACTAAAACTGCAAGGATGGCCTTCCCAACACTATACAGATGCTCCAAGCCTCTAGAACAACATCCTCTGCAGATCCTGCTTTCTCTGGGGTATCTCATCTTAGGTGTATGGTGTTCAAGAATCAGCCAAGGATTAGCAGGGGTGAGGGAGCTGGAGCTCTCTACTGATGACCATCTTTTAGATAGTCCCTCCTCAATTTCTAGCCTTTCTGGAGACCTGGAACTATGATCTCTGTCTCCTAAGGTTGGATTGATTGGGAAAATTTCTGCTGTCCTTTAAAAATTGCCAGTTGAATATGAGTCTTCTGGAATGTGCTTCTTGTCTTTATAGAATCCAATGCTTTCAGGGTTCTACCTGCTATGAAATGAATTTCAGAACTGAGGCAGTTTATACAAAATATCTATCTAGTACGATTACTTGTTATAGGTAGTGCGCTAACCCAATAAAAACTATTCTGACTCAACATACTAAAAAGGATGCCATTTATCTTTTTTTAATGTTTATTTATTACTTCAGGTTACATCTCCATCACAGTGCCCTCTTTCCACTCCTCCCAGTCCCACCCTCCCACCCTCTACCCTCTATCCCTTCCAATAAGAACATTTGTGGTTACCATAATCCATTCCTTTATCCAAGGTTGCCAAATGGCCATATTTTCAATACTGTCATTCCTTTATATCATTTCCTAGCTAAATGGGAAAAAAAGAAACACTCTCTTTCAGTTGTATTTGATAACCTCATATTATAGACTATTCTGGAGATTATGAAAGAAACATAACTTTCACTTTTATTAGTTTTCAAAATAGGAAATTGGAACCTTAATGTATCTCATATGTGACTAATGGGGCTGTTAAAAATTATTATCATGGGGCCAATGAGATAGCACAATGGGTAAAGAGTTTGCTGCCAAGTCTGATGACCTGAGTTTAATCAATGGAACCCACATGGTAAAAGTAGGGAATTATCTGCCACAAATTGTCCTCTGATACACACACACACACACACACACACACACACACACACACACACACAGTAGTATTTGTATTATAAAAGCATGGGATGGCTCAGCAGTTAAAGGTTTTTGCAAACTTGCTGAAGTTCCAAATTTGATTCCCACACCCATACCTAACAGCTACCAACCAACTGTAACTCCAGCTGCCAGGGATCCAACTCCCTCTTCTGGCCTCCACAACAATGCACTCACATGCATGTTGAAACACACACACACACACACACAAAATTTTTAAAAATAAAAATAAATCTTAAAAAATATCCTGAACCCTTTCATTTAAATATACTTGATATGTTTTGAAGTCTTATAGGTACTTTTTATTGATGCTAAATGTTTCTGTTGTGGGATGGTATGAGCCTTCTCAATTACTTCTGAGTTCTTTACACTCAGGTCTGAAGATTCTCACAGTTTTCCTCTTTTTTCACCGTCTAGCGTTATAATGCTAACTGTGTGGCAGTATTAACTGAACAGTGCTTGTCAAGTAAAAATATTAGTACTATCTAAAAGCTTTACAAGAAATGAGAGAATTTGCCCACTGGATTTTGGGCTAGCAAGAAGATGTCTTCCTTTTAAATTTGACACAAAATAGGATACTTCAGCTATGTCTTTTGGGATAAACAGTAGGATGAGGAGTTGTGTCTGAGTTACATGGTCAAACTTTCAAAAGTTCATATGAGAAACTTGTTCATTAAATATGTATTTAATGCAATCATAACGTTCCTTTTTCATAAATGAACTGCTTTTAATTTTCTATCCAACTAGACACATGATAGAAGAGATCGGAATCCTTAAAACAGAAAATTACTACCTCACTCTCTTTGTGTATAATGGAGGTTTGAGAAAAAAAATGCTCCCATAGGCCCATATATTTGAATGCTTAGTCTAGGGAGTATCATCATTTGAGAAGGATTAGAAGGTGTGTCCTTGTTGGAGGAAGTGTGTCACTTAGGGTAGGCTTTGAGGTTTCAAAATCCCACACTAGGCCCAGTGTTCTTTCTTTTTGAGGATCAGGATGTAGCTCTCAGCCACTGTTCCAGAGCCATTAGTGCTGCTGTGGCCCCATCATGCCCCTGCTATGGTGATAATGGACTAGCCCTCTGAAACTGTAAGCAAGCCCACAGTTAAATTTGTTCTTTTGCCTTGGTCATGGTGTCTCTTCACAGTAACATAACAGTGACTAAGACAAGTATTATTTTCACCTTGGTAAATATCTGCTTTGTCATGACTCTTTCTTATACTGCCTATTTACGCTTTCTAAGCTGAAATCTACTGATGCCATCACTATGCTCTGGATCTTAAGTGTCCTCTAAAGGTCTATGTAGTCAAGGCTTGCCTCTTGCTATTAGGAAATGGTAGAAATATTAAGAATACAGTCTAATAGCCAGTCTTTCTGTATGCCTCAAAAGGCACTGCGGACCCTCAGTCTCTCTCTCTCTCTCTCTCTCTCTCTCTCTCTCTCTCTCTCTCTCTCGCTTTTATTCATGCCCAAACTATGAGATGAACAACTTTACCACATGCTGTTCTAACTATTACCCCAGGCCCCAAATCAACAAGTCAATAGATCATGAACCAAACTTCCAAAAGAGCCAGAGCAACCCCTTCTTAAGTTGATTGTCTCATGTCTATTAGAATAACAGAAAGCTAGCTTACAGTGCATAATTCCAGTTTTCAGTGTTTGGGGCATTGTTAAATGCATATTTCTATTTTTTTTAAGTTAGCATGGGCTTTGTAATGATTGACTCATGTTCCCTTCAATGAATACAAGTCATAATTTTCTCTTACATACTCAATATTTAAGCAATTAAACACCATAGTTCGGTACTTTTCTACATTTGTTCTTTTCAAATCTTCTCATTCAGTTCTCCCTGTTCCTGATTGTTAGAGGTTGGACATGCTGTTTGGATGATGGGGAAATCCTACCCCAGGCTCATCAGAATGTCTCAGTTCACTCAACCATCTACCCAGAAGATTGATGGCCAAGGGAGGGAAACTGCCATCCACCAGTACAATGAGGACACACTGCAGAGAAGAAAGGCTGTTTTGTGACACTTGAAAATATCTCTTGGTCTGAAAGTGGGGCATCAGGGAAGTTGAGGGAAACTATTACTTGCTGAGGAAAGAGAATGAGTGAGGTAACTGTCTAGGCAGAAGAACGAAGGCAGAGTGTGGAATAATTGCTATAAGCATCATACCAAAGCCCTAGGGCTAGAAAAATGGAGAAGTGATGGCATGTCACAGCGACAGAAATTAGTCAGTATGGCTAAATAGTTGGATATTCTTATTCTGTAGCAGAGCAATGAGAAAAGAGCATGGGTTACAAAATAAGGATGCTTTCTCAAGATTAAGTGCAGACTAAGGACAATTGCCCAAGCAAATCATTCAAAATTATGAACATTATCTCCCGTGGCTTACTATCCGCTCTCTAAGGGGTTGCCAAATGCATTCACTGTCAGCCAGATACATCCACCTGGGATTTTGTGGGCATCCCTGTGCTTGTCTTGGGAATGCAGAGTGTCCCCTCACCTAATCATCAAAGGCTTTATTCTTTTTTCATTCCTGTTCTCCATCACTCATGTCCTCCCATCCATCTCTTCTCTGGGTGCATAAATGTGTTCACAACTGCAAGAGCCGACATATCTAAAATTTATACTTTCCCTTTGATGCTATAAAATTTAGCTTCTGCTTCACTCATGACTCAGGGGACAACTTCGGGTTTGCTGACATTAAAGTGGAGCTGGCTCTTCGATACGGATCTTCCACACACCTGGCGTCTCTTTATAACCAGTTGTTGCTTTAACTTGTTGGGGCAGAAAGCAATAAAATTACATGTGAGTCTCACAATAGCCATTTCCCCTGAAATGATCACAGGATAGCTTGAGTCTATAACTTCAGTAGGCACATATATTAGACGCACTGGGAAGAAGCTGATATAAAAATGTAGAAAAAATAGGGTTCATTGGGTAAAGGTGCCTGCTGCCAAGCCTGACAACCTGAGTTTGAGTCTTAGGACCTACATGGAAGAAAGAGAGAACTGAGTCCTGAACGTTGTCCCCTGACCTCCATGTGGGCACCATAGCATATGCAAACACACACACACACACACACACACACACACACACACACACACACACAGATGCACATGCACACAAACATGCACACTCACACCTGCACTAAATGTGATAAGATGTATTAATTATAAAAATAAATAGGTATATTAAGTATATGAAGGGTCTACTCTAGTTGTAGAGAAGCATTACCATAACTCAAAACCCAAGTAGTTGTTGACACTTAGCACTTCATTATTTTATTACCAGTGACACAGGGGAGACACTTTATGATTTACTAAGAAATGAATTTATGTATGTTTTGGTTCTATATTGTCAACCTAAAGGCTTGGAGTTAGCTCCATATTTCATAGACACTTGAACTCAATGAGTCAACAACAGGATTAATTATCCCTCTGTTCTCTTCCACTACCCATTTATTCTTCAGTGCCCTGTATCAATACGTGATGTCACCTTCTTGGCTGTCCAGATGCAATGACTCAGTGCTCCCTCATACAGTGACCAAACTCTGCTGCTTCAGTCTCCTCAGAGGACTCTTAACACGGCCTTTCTTCCCCTTCATGGATTGCTGCTCCAGATGGTACACCAACTGTCTTGCATAGATGACATCAAAAGCCTCCAATTCGGCTTCTTTCTACATATTTAACTCTCTAACTGGTAACCTTCGTTTTAGTCTGAGGCACCATTCACAAATGCAAACTGATCCTCTAGCCTAAGGAATGATGCCTCCCACAAGGGGCTGGCCCTTTCCATGTCAACTGACTTATCAAACAATCTCCCCTCAGACATGCCCATAGGTCAACCCAACATAGACAATCTCTTCATGACACTCTCTACTACCCACATGATTCTAGGCTGCATCACATTGACAAAGGAAGCTAATTATTCCATGATCCATCAACTCTCTTTCCTGTATTTGACTGAACAGGATCACTTTTCCTATCTGGAATCTCCTCCAAGCTTCCTATGTAAAAAGGCATCTTAATTTCACAATGTACTGTTATCAAGTTCTTTTATTAAACTCAGTCATTGTCCCTCATGTTCATATGCTACAGCGTCTCACAAACTACATCACTCTGCATTTGATGAGTACAATGTATTTTAACATTACACTGCCTATCTTACTTAATAAAATATATGCTATTTTAGAATTTCCATATATACCCAATGTGGAGTAAAGTTCTCTCCTAGAAAATGTCAGTGCATGCTTATTTGTGAATAGATATAGGAGCTGAGCAGCTGTGAAGAGTACTGACTTTGGAAAGTGAGGACATTCAATTTAGATCTCGGGTCTAACATGTGTTGTCTGATCTTGGACAAAGTTCCTAAAGCACATCTTCCATGTCAGATGTAAGGAGCGTTGATGAGTACTGCTCTTGAGTGACCATGAACTATGTTAGGTGGGCGCATATAGGAAGAAGAAGGGGCTTGCTTCACTGGGTATGGATGGGCATCCCATGCGTGTGTCCTTGTCTTCACCTCAAACATCATCCTTTCCTATTTATAGATGATGTAGGAGAATGCCCTCACATGTTAGAGAAAATTCAGCCTACACCACTTAAAGGGCTTACAAGCAAAATCACAGAACTGGGTGCTTATGCTAAAAATTTAATTAATTAATTAATTAATTAATTAATTAAAATTTTTAAAAACCTCAGGGCCTTTCATTCATGAATAGCAAAATTCAATGGTTCCAGCTATTTCTATGCCCAGTGACTGAAAGCAAGTCTATGCCTCATTAGGTAGAAAATTCTTCTTATCTCCTTCTATTCCTGCACAAAATGGTGATATTCATGTACCTACTCCTCTGTGCTGTTCAAACTAAATAAGAAAATACCTACCAATAATGCTCTTTGGCTTATAACAGCTGTCCAGTACTTGTTGGTTTTATGGTATCATGTGTAATCAATTAAAACTCATGCAAGGATGATGGTATAAATAGTTGGAGAATGTGACTGTGAGGATTATACAGTTGAGGGATTAAAGCCAACAGGATCCATCCCATTCCTCAAAGTGACTTGCATCCAAGCCAAGTTTAAGTTAGTTTTCTGGCTCTCCATGAAAATATCATTCCATTAAACTTATTATTTTGTACCTTTTAATAATTTAAAACTGCACATCTATCATTTTACATCACCTCCTGTCATACCTTGTTACTCCATTTGTATGAGTTTCAAATCTACTACTACTGAAGTCATAGGTCAGTGAACAAGGGAGAGTGACTGGCAGGTAGGAAATATGCTTATCCTCAAAACAACAAATGTAATTAACAAAAAAAAAAAGAGTGTTCCGAAGAGTTATAGGCTTAGGACTTAGGTGATCCTGAGTCACATGGCATCAGGGAAAACTCAAAGAAAACTTAACCTCAGCAGGCACTACCCTGTGAGTATTATAATTAATATATAATTATATATATATATTATATATCATATATTATATATATAGTAAGTGAGTTTAAATAATTAGGTTTCAGCAAAAGAGCATGGGATTTAGAGTCAACATTCAAAAGGTATCCAGTATTGAAAATGGACAGATTGCTGTGTCTAAAAAGAAAGATCCTTGTCACAGTATATCCACAACCAATGTCAGTTCTTACTCTGGTAGATAAATATTTTACTCCTTAGAGAATACAATTGCCAATACAAAGTAGTCTGATATCTGTACCCTTTAATATCCACCATTCATACACGAGTTTGTCTAACTTCCAGGATCTAGAGACATAGGCTGGGGATATAGACCCATGGTAGAGCACTTAGCATATATAGCAATTAGATTTAATCCCTAGAACTTCAAGAATAATGATTAATAATAATAATCTAGAAATAAGTCTGTTTGTCCAAGTTTTGGTGTCCAGAACTTGATTGGAGTAGGCTATTTTTAAGGGGTGATTATTTTTCCAGACCTGAAAGTTATGAAATGAGAAACAAACATACCCAGAGCAGCTAGGCTACACCATGGAAGCCAAGAAAGCCAGCAGTCCAACTAGGCAGATGGTGAGAAGGAAGATGCCCTGGAACTCATCTCTGTGACCAAGCAGCTGGAAGAAGAGTCCTGGGCTCCAGGAGACTTGGCTGCCAGCCCAGCTCTGCCCCTTCCTGTCTGTGTGGCCTGAGCAAGCCAAACATCCCAAGATTTGGTTTTCTTTTGTGAAATGGGAAAATTAAAGAGTTATCTCGTCATAGTTCCTTGGGATCCTTTTAGAAATCATGCACACCTTTGTACAACATCTATAAGAAGTACTCAAGGAGCTGGATAACTCAGTTCAGATTCCCAGCACCCACATGAAGAACCAGCCACAGTGGCACGTATCTAGAGCCCCAACACTGGAAATACAGACTTGGAGGATCCTGTGGGCTCCCTGGAGAGACAGTCTAGTGGAATCAGTGAACACCAAGCTCAGCAAAAGACTAGTCTCAAAAAAAAAAAAAAAAAAGAGTGATTAAGGAAGACCCCAGATATCAACCTCTGGTCTCCACACATGTGGGCACACACACCCATACATACATAAGCATATACAAAAACACATACACATGCAGCACATACACACAAAGAAATATCCCAGTGCATATAATAAGCACTCAGGCAAGTTTTTGTGTGTGTGTGTGTTTTTAGAATTAGGAATATTAATGTTATTAGTATTGGTATTGGTGCTGTTGCTAACTGAAACACTGTTACATCAAAGATCATTATAATTGTTCTAGGATCCTAAAGGGGAAAAATGTTGATTGGTTATGGCATTGGGTACCAGGAACACCATTAAACTATGCAAAGAGCTCCAAGCGGTCTGTCTGTACAATATGATCTCATGGCCATGGACAGTTTTTAAAATGTTATCAATGGTCTGGAGAGATAGCCTACCAATTAAGAGCACAAACCGCTCTTCCAGGGGACCCTAGTCTCATCCCTGGAACCCACGTTCATCAGTTCACAACTACCTTGAACTCGGGCTCCAGGGAATCCGATGCCCTCTTCTTGTCTCCATGGGCACCTGCATTATGTGCACACACCCACACATAGACACACAGTTAAGATTAAAAAAAAAATCTTTAAAGACTTCTTTAAGTCATCTGACTTCTTTATGACATTTGTTTTTCTTCTCTGTTAGTAAAAGGAAGCCAAAGCCAGTCAGGACAATCTCTTAAAGTGATAGAGTACATGTGAAATAAGAGAGTATTAGTGGCTAAGAAATAAGTAAATAAAATGTTACTAGAGGGATAATGATGTAGTAAAATTGAATAGTCCTGAGCCTTAATTCGGGAGTTTCTCGGGGGTTAGTTGTAAGTCATTGGGTAAAAGCCTGAATCTCCCCAAACCTCAGGCTATTTGTCTGATTAGTGTTGATTATGTTAACCAACTTATTACTCTAGAATAACATAGCCCCTCACAGGATGGTGTGGCTTGAGGTGGACTATCAATAACTCTTAGGTCCCTTCCCAACAAAAAAACATGTAATGAAATGCCTCATTAGGGGAAGACTAAGTGAAATCTGTGGTTTCTGCCTTTTTTCTTTTAATGTGAGATATTTCAAACACATTTTATATTCTGGCAGAGGCCTTTGCTGTTTCTTTTAATTTATGCTGAGGGCATGGCACATTTAAAAATGAACTCTCTGGCATATTATTTTTAGGCTAGAAGGAAAAATACTAGGCCTTCATAACAGCTTGCCGGTCATACTAAGTGGACTGTTGTGTCTTTTCTTAAAGTCAGAATTCCAACATGAAGCTTCAAGTATAATCCACGGGGGGAGATGCAATTGTCAGATATTCAGACCAACTTAATAATGATAGCTTTGTAATGTACACACACACAGCAGGATTCTTCTGAGATACCATAAACTGTTGCCTATAAGAAACCTCCAGGGGCTGAAGAGTTGTCTCAGTTCATATCTCCAACACGGATATAAAAAGCTTGGCCCAGTGGTACAGCTTTGTAATCCCAGCACTGGGGCTGGGGTGGGGAAATGAAGACAGATATATCTGGGTCTTGCTGGTCAGTCAGCAGCAAAACCAGCTAACTCCAGATCAGTGACAGACCCTGTCAGACCCTGTGTCAAGAAAAGGTAAAGAGCAAACACACACACACGGGAAAAAGCATATATGCTTCATCCCAGAATTAAAACAAAGTAAAAAGTAAATGCTCCAGTAAACATTAGCCCACTTGGTCACAAGAGTTCCACTAGAATCATCCCCGTCTGATGTCTTTCTTCGTGCCTACAAAGTTGATTTCAGCGCGCAGTTTGGCTTCTCAAGCGCCTCCTCTGATGTCTATTTCAATGTGTTGGGTAAACAACACTTACGGTATGCACACCCGAACACCTCGATTCGCATTCCGATTCTGCCCTTGGGGTTCCATTGTAGAGGGATGAAGCGTAGAAACCTGGCTTTGATTGAAGGCTGGAGTCTATAGTACACAACGCTGTCTGCGTTCGCATTTCCGGAAAAACCCTGGAAGAAAAGGGAAAGAAGGGACTCACAGTATCTGGAGACTGCCAATGTCACCTGTAATGAATGTCTGCGTGCAAAGCTAGCCTTTCCCTTTTTCCCTGCGAAACGTGCCACTTTCTTTAAGGAAATCAGATGAACCATGCATGCTGTCTCTCCATCCACAGAAGCGACTGCTACCCACTTTCCCTTTGTATTAAGAGAAGTTTTAAATTATATCACCCACATTAAACCAGCTTTCAACTACAATGCCCTCGATAAAAATTGCTTCAGCAAAACACAGATTAAATGGAAAAGTGTATGCACGCACGTCGGTGGCTGCCAGCAAGCATTGCACACAGCGTGGAGGCGCCAAGAAAATAATCTCTCAGTATTGAAAAACTATTACCTGATTCAGCAAAGAAACTGTTCACCTGTTTCGGCTACTGCACTTTCTCAGCTCCCTCATTAACATAAACAAAGGCCTCCCCCAAGTAGGAATCGCACTCTATAACAGCTGCTAAGCTTCATCAGCAGACTGCCTCATACATGCCCAGAGCTGTAACGGGAAACTGGAAGCAATGGGAATTTGGAAAGACCTATGGTTAGACTTACAGACCCTGGCCCTGGAAAATGAGAGAGAGACCTTTGGAATGATGCTAAGCCAGCACAGTCAAATTGCAGACGAAGAAATTAAAGGTCAGAAAGATGAAAGAAAAAAAAACTAAAAAACTCTGGAGTCTGCAAAACTATTACACTGAGTAAGCCTGCACTGGCTCTTTCCACAGTATTAGGGCACATTCGCTGATGTGTAGCTTGCCTGCAACCATGCTCAGAACTCAATACCCTAACCACTCCAAACGTTTTAAAAGATTTACTTATTTTTATTTTATGTATATGACTATCTGCATGTACATACAAAAACCACTTACATGTCTGGTGCCTGGGAAGGGCAAAAGAGGGCACCACATCTTCTGAAACTGAAATTACCATTGTGAGACTCCCTCTGGATGCTGGGAACCATAGAAAGGACATCCACAAGAGCAGCAAGTGTTCTTAACTGCTGAGTCATACCTCCAGCCCTGAGCTACTTTTATCTTCCCTATCATGGGATTTCACATATGAAGAAACAAGCATGATGCTCTGCACTTTCTGTTTACTCAGATATATTTATCCTTCTCAGGTCTCTGATGTGGTTGAAGACTAGATAGTTATAGTCTCACAGTTAAGTTTTTTAAGTGTTTGGGAATTAAAAGGATGTTCTAAGACTAAGAAGATGTTTTTTTAAGTTGGTAATGCAAGTTAGGATGGAAACTGAGTTAGGTATAGAACTTTAAACTCATTGAGATAAATGGATAATAGAATATTATTATTAGTTCCCAAATTCATATGGACTGGACATTGGGAATATATGTCATACCTTATACATTTTGTAATTGTTGCCTAATTGTTATCATTGTTTTTTATTGTATTTATTGTTATAAGAAAATGAGACTTTTATTGGATTAAAAGGGGGAAATGTTTGGGGTGGAAAGGATACACTTTAAATTAAAAAAAAATACGAGGGAGATGGGGGAGAGGGTAGGAGACTAGAACCTGGAAGGGAGGAGGGAGGGGGCTATGATTGAGATGAAACTTGAAGAAATAAATAAATGTTGGGGTGGGGAAGAAACATAAAGAAAAAAAGAAACTAGTGTGAAACAGAAGGTGTTTCTGTCATTTTTATTTCACCTTTATTTCTTCTTCATCTGTCTCCTACAATTCTTCTTATTCTTCTTCCTCTTACTCCTCCTTTTCTTTTTATACTGTCATGATTTGTGTATGTTAGGAATGACATAGGAATGATGTTGTTTTATTTGCAGGCTTGTGAGGACAGGTCTCCCTATGTTGTTCAACCAATAAGGGACCAGCTAAGAATGCTGAGATGCAGGCAGTGGGTTCCAGTGTTACTAGTTGGTGCTGGTATTTACCAAAATAGTTTCTAATAACACTATTAAAGAAAATATTGCATATTTCAAAATCAACTTACTATGATTCCCTTAGCAATCAGTTCACTTCCCCGTTTCATCTGTATCCCACTTGCCCAATTTTCAGGCTGGCATGCTACAAGCATTTCCACAGATGTACACTCTACCTGCAAATTAAATCTCAAGTCTGGCACCTTGTCAAATCTGGCAATCTCAAATCCTCATTGTCTACTTGACTGTATTTGGAAACAGCTAAGAAACAAACTTTGGGGTGCTTCAAAGAGAAGGTATCCAAAAAGTATTACTGACCCTAAATGTGGGGGGATACCTCCAATAGGCTACGATCCTCGACTGAGTAAAAATGGGAAATGGAGAAAGCAAGTTCGAGCAACAAGGTTTGTCACTCTCTGCTTTGTGACTAACCCTCTGGCTGTCATGGCTGCCCTTCTGTGACAGACTTACTTTCAAATCATAAACCAAACCTCTTCCCCTCATTTACTTCCTGATGGATATTTGGTCTAAACAGTAAGAAAAACAGCTGATGCAACATGTCTTACCAGCTCCACTATGACCGCCCAGTTCCACAAAGCATGCTCTCACCAGAACTGTTATGAACACCTGCTCTTGGCCCTTTCATTCTTCTGTTTCCTGCCTCCAATCACACCCACACTCTCAATATTTTCCCCAGTAATCAGCCAGCCAGTAAGATTTGGACAGAAGGAGTACAGTACCTCCTCCCGCTGCTTTTGGACAAAAATCAAACTCCTCATCAAATGTAACAACCACAACTGGGACGTAATCTAAATGAATCTCCTTGAAAAGGCTGGGCTTGGCCCTGGTTAAGGCCTTTACACAGCAGGCAACTTTGCACAGCTACTTCCTGTTATCATGTCAAATCTTGTCTCTCTATACCTTCTCCACCTGAGACAGACTTGCTCTTGATTCCTGCTTCCTTAGTAGTATTTGTGGCCTCCCACAGCAGATCTTCCCATTTTACTTTCTTCAGATTTCTCATCATTTGCAGGAGGGAGGTCTTCTCCTGTTTACTATTTTTCAGGTTTATTTACTTTACCCTACTAGCAGGAGTGCTCCACTACAGCATAGACCTTAGCCAGCCCCCACCTACAACAGTGAAATCCCTTCTTGGCTCAAGGTAGCTCTCAACAAGGTCCTCTGACATTTATGTTTGAGGAAAATGAGACTTAAAAACAAAATTAATCAAAGTCCAGCAGGCAGGCTTCTTAATGACTAGGCCTCTGGGAGCATAGTCTAACAAGACCATTGCTGGGTCTCTTATGACATGGAGTGACCCAGCGTGTCTCAGATGTTCTTGATCACAGAAATGTTCTTCCCTCTCTCTTTATCATCCATCATGGTTGTAGATTTTACTGCAGAGCACCCGCCTGGGCTGCTGCTGTACCCCAGATCATACATAAGAGAACAATGTTTAACCCCACAGATCCTTGAACTGTGACAATCAAGCCCTTTTTGAAAGCTCCACCCTGTTTCCTGTTTCACTGGTCAACGTGTATTTTGCTAAGGACTAGGTAAGAAAGATTATCATGGCTGGTCGTGGTGGCACATGCCTTCAATCCCTACACCGGAGAGGCAGAGGCAGAGGAGGATCTCTGTGAGTTCAAGGCCAGCCTGGTCTTGAAAGTGAGTCCAGGACAGCCAGGGCTACAAAGAGAAACCCTGTCTCGAAAAACAAAAACAAAAAGAGTATCACACTAGCAAAACCCCCATGTCTGCCTTAGCTCTACACTACAACACTTTCGAATTCTGAGGAGATCATGAGCACCTGCCTGAAAATTGAATGCCCAAGTAGTTTAATTTTTCTTTTAGGGTGGTAGAAGGAGGGCACTGTTTCCCAACCTGAACTACATGTTAAAATTTTCAGTGCACAGACCCCAGGCATTACATTACATTGGTGTGTGTGTGTATGTGTGTGTGTGTGTGTGTGTGTGTGTGTGTGTGTACATGTATATGCATCTGTTATGATGACCCCAGGTACTGGTATGTGTACATAATATGAACACATCTATATACAGGTGTTATGAAGATCCTAGACATTGGTATATGTATGTATGCCTGTATAATCATGTGTTATACCAAACCTAGGCACATATACACACACAATGGTATGCACACTCCCATGTGTGTGCCTACATCTTAACAAGCTTTCCACATCAAGCTAGTATGTTATCATACTTGGATCTTTGTCTCCAGATACTGAATGAGCTATCGAGCAACTCACCTCAAACCTTTGGTTCTGTTTCCTGGGTGCCGCTAGCAGACTAATGCAACCCCTAATTATAATCCCTTGCCAAGTGAACAGGTGGATGATTAATTAGATAACCTTCCAAAAGATATCACATTTTTTTGCCAAAATTAATAGAATTTCACACATTTAGATAGAGGCACTACAAGGATCTCAGCTTAAGGGACCAGGAGAAAAAGATTCTCATATTGACAGTGATAACAGATGGTTAAATGGCATGGGAATGTACGTGGACAGCAATGTCGGCATTTTACCTGATGAGCTTATAGGTTATTTAAATTTTTAAACATAAAGTGAAAATATAACATATATAATTTGCATAAGTAATACAAATATCTTCCCTGGCACCATAAAAATGTTAGCTGTTCTCTCTTACAAAATTGTGAGGCTGAAGATAGTGGAATGTGGGATTTTTAAATAAGCTGGCATTCTTTTTATAGTAATTTTTTTTTAATTAAGACACTGTTATAGGAGGCACAGGCAGTGGTGCAGTGTGACTGGCAGAGCATCACTTGAGAACTCTTAGGGACCTTAAAAATCTTCCCACTTGGAAAAATATATAAAGTTACAAATTCTCACATCAAAAACAGACTGACAGTATTTGCTTTCTGTCGTCCACCCTGCTTACCTGTTTTAAATCCCCAAATGACCAAGATTCAGTTTTGGACTCAATGCTTACAGAGAAAGTTTTCATAAGTCTGTGGGGTACAGGATTGATCCTGCATCAACTTATAAATGAAGATTTCAAGGCTTATTGTCGGGTTTTAAATGCATTGACTTTGCCTAGGAGACACTCTTCAATCTGTTATGAAAGAAAAAAATGGTTTTTACATACCACAAAAATTCATAAAGAAGCACATAGTTTTATTGTTGGTTTTGCATTGTTCTTTAAGAGGGACAAGAGCACACTCCTTAGCCAAGGCCTGCTTCAAACTTAGCATCCTCCTTCCTCAGCCTGTAAGTACTGGGATCCAGGTGCCAGTAAGAAATGTATAGGTTTAAATGTCCCTTTTTCTCTCTCTTTTTTTCTCTTTCGTTTACTTTTGGGGTTGTATGTTAATTACATACAACATTTCTCCCTTCTCTTTACTCCTTCAGAAAACTGTATTGCATGAACAAATTTATCCCTTCCTTTAAAGAGTTTGCTTTATAGTCAGAGTTCATTAGGTGCACTTCAGAAATTCAAGAAGTTGGTTTTCCCAGTCACAGTGAGGGCTGTGAGAAGGGCCTGGAGTCTGTATTTCAAATGCACACCATTGTGATTAGAATGGGAAATGTCTCCCACAGGCTCGCACATTTGAACACTTGTTCCCAAGCTCCAGCTATTCCTGCAGTAAAGGGTTTTGGAGAAAGGGCCTCACCTGAGGAAGGGGTTATTAGGAGGTGTGTGGACCTTCAATTCTACAGTACAATTCTGCTTCCAGCCATTTCTGTCTTTCTGGTCAGCTGAGATGTGATCAGGCCTACCACCTATTCCCTCTGCCACAGAATTGCCTGGAGCCATGTCTTCCCCCTGATTACTGCCATGGCCCCTCAAACCTTAAACCAAATTAAATCTTCCCCTCCTTGAGGTGCCTCTTGTCAGGATAGAGGGATACACAGCAATAGTAATAAATAATAATAATAATAATAATAAATCCTCTGGATATAACATACTCATCATTCTTGAACTCTATTTCAACTGTGTTTACCTTACAACAGGTACACAATAATGTCACCTGGCCACAAAGATTTCATCATGGGTGGGGGGGGGTGCCCATGATGCCTTACGTTACCAGTTAATAGCTTCTGAGAGAAGGGCTGTCATTTTCTTCAGAGCTGTAGTCACAGACAAGTTACATATGTTCCAGTAACTAACCCACCCAGACCCATGCAAACCATTCTAGGCTCAGTGGTTCATACCCAAGGAAAGAATACATGAACACAGGACAGGGACTTGTTGGGAAGAGGAAATGTTTTAGTGGAAGAGCAAAAGGAGTAAGAGTGAACAGGGGTGAAATTTACTAAAATTCACTATATATGTGTATAAAACTGCAAAGGAATTATTGTTAACATCTATTTACAACAATTGTAATTCTGGGTCTAAAAAGTCCAAGATGAAGACTGGCAGATGGGATGTCTGGTGAGGTCCACGCCCTGTTTCACAGAATTCTGCCTTTCTGCTAAGTCCTCACATGGTAGAAAAGACCAAAGGATCTCCCATGACTCCCATGAACCTCTTTGATAAAAGCACTAATCCCATTGGCATGAACACCATGAACCTAATCACTTTCCAACATGCCCTACCCTCTGAAGGCCACTGCCTTAAAGACTGGGATTTCAACATGCAAAGCTTGGAGGAGGCAAGCATCCAGATTACAGAACAACTGTGCTCTCTCTGTTATTAATTTAAACGTCTTCAGCACGAAAATATGTCACTCAGGGTAGGACACAGCTGAAGCATCATTTTATGCAGCTTTAATGTTGGTAAAACCCTACAAAGTAGTTATTTTTGTACCCACTTTACAACTGAGGAAAATGAAAATTATAGAGGTTATGCATCAAAAGTCACACGACTAGAAAGTGGCTAAGTAAGAATTTAATTCCAGACTGCTTCAACTCCAAAGCTCATAATTTAGCAAAGTCATCAAAAGGCTTCACTCCAGCAGAACACAGACGCAAAACACCTACGCTGGAGAAACTGTGGTCTATTTTCTAAAGTGTTTCCCTCTTTCTCACAGTTCATAGTTGAAATATTTCATACATCTGAGAATAATGCCACTTATATTATGGCAGAGCTGGGACTCAGCGCTACCCACTGACTTTCATAGAGTGGAATAAGATTCTATTAAGCTTTACATTTTTCTCTAATTTATGAGAGAAGAAGGAAAATAAAAGGTGCTATTCATAAGACCCTTGCATATAAACACAAATACCCCATAGATACAGAATTCAGGATGCTATGCCATGATGTCATAAAATATATGAAATATCCAGAAGTAAAATTCAGGTTTATGACAAAATAAATTGAAAAGCTTAAGTGTAGGTTCTTTTCTGTTTGACTTGATGACTTCCATACTCCACCAGATGTTCATAGATGAACTAGAAACGTATATGAACCATGACAGGGATACAGCTTAGTGGCACAGTGTTTGCCTAGCCTACACAATGCCTTTGGTTTGATCCTCAGTACTGAAAAATATATGCAGCCCAGACAATTCATGGGTTAATAAATTAAATTTTTTTCACAGTATCTTAAAGAATTTCCTAAGTGATTCTAAAGTTTATGGTGAGCTACAACAGCACTAATTTCTTTTAAATATTAATTGAACAAGTCATGTATAAAAGCCAAGATGTTTAAGAAACTACTGCCTGTGGCAATTCATAAGGAGCCATGAAACATCACTGTCATAAATCAGAAATAGGAGACCAGTTATAAATAGTTACATAGCAGACTCAGACTGCATATAAATTGATCCAGTTCTAGCCAAAATAAACAGCAACAACAGTAGAAATTTAACACGACAAACAGACAGGCAAACCTGAGGATCCTCCTGTCATTATCGATCTCTTTTATTACGAGAATTCCAGTGACCTACATATAACTTACGTGCGACCTATTTCCAAATGCAACTTAGTTTGCCATTGTTGGTTAGCACAGAGACGCTGGTTAAATCACGGCCACAAGCTGTCAAATAAAAATCTCCTCTTTATTTGATGTCGCTTATAAATCATGACTAAATGTGTTTCCCAAGAGGTCTTTTAGTGTTGGAAAGTGCAAAAGAAAAGCAAACAAAAAAACAAAAGCTCCTGAAAAGTGAGGGGTTTGTCAACATGAACCCAGGTAATAAAAACTTGCAAACATATGTCAAACAAGTTATTATAACCACAGCTACAAAAGAGTGAGCTAATTTCCACAAAAGAGAATGTAATTCCTTTTTTGTTTGTTTGTTTTTGCATAAATAGTAATGACAGTCTAGGAGTCTAAAAAGGTGTGATATTCATATTATTACAGTGACAGACCAGCAAATTCTTAATGAACCCCAGAATAAAAACAAATAAACAACAAAAACTAAATAGAGGTTGTGCTAAATATATATATATATGTATGTATATATATCCATGATATGATAGAAGAAAACTAAATTAATAATAATGATAATAATAATAAATGAGCAACATATGAGACCCTTTCTCTTCAGATATGAGTAAAGGACTCTTGAGGAAGAGAAATAGAAGCTTAGATGATATTTTTACCTCACTAGATTATAAGTAAAATTTTAGTTCTAGATTCCTGAAGGAAAAGAATACATTTTGTGCCTCTGGAGACTTTGCATCAGAAGTTAAAGACCTGCAATTTGGTTACAGGGAGATGGAAATGAGAAAACCCTAAGATCAAGAGTAATGATATGATTTCAGGGTAGTTTGTTTGCTTGCTTGCTTCCTTGCTTGCAGAGAGAAACAGATAAACAGAGGTGCACCCAGAATGAGGTTGGGTGGTGGATAGGTGGGGAGGGAATATCTGGGAGGAGTTGGGGGGAAGAAGAATATGATCAAAGTATATCGTATAAAAAGATAAATAATAATTTTCAAGTGTAAAAAGTAACATTTTTCCATTTTCTTAATTGAAATTGTAGCAAAGTATTCAGTGAGGTGTAATGCCTCTTGTTGCCAGCAGACAACCTGACAGCCTGTAGGTCTCTAACTACCTGCTCAGTTTTTCTCATATAATATTTTGCATGCTTGAGAAAATAATAAGTACCAGCAAAGATTGTTCTTACAAGAAAATTTACTGTCCTGAAAACACACAGACCCTGATATACATACATACACGCGCGCACGCGCACACACACACGCACACTACAGAAGCATGAGGTGAAGGATCGCATTACATTCATAGTCAACCAGGAAAGAAGAGTGTGATGCTCAGCTCATTTTCTCTTTTATTCTCTGATTTTATTTGGTCTGTGACTCTAGATACCACCCATACTGATGATGTATATCTCTTTCCTTCTCAATTAAACTTTTCTGAGAATGCCATCACAATACATCCAGAGGTATGTCTCCTAGATGGGTCCAAATCCACTCAAGATGATAAATGATAATTAACCACCACAAACCCCAACCAAGAACCAAACCAGCTGATATCTTGACCTAAGATATACCTTGACAGTATCTGGGATCACAAGAAATTAGTGTCTATTGACAGTATGTTGAAGCATCTTACACTGAGTGATTCACATGAAAAATCACCAACATGAAATGTGAAGAAACAAGCTCATCCAAAGACTGATTTAGGTCTACTTAGAATCAAAATTTCTGGTACCCTGAGCCAGTCCTGATGCTCATGAAAAATTCTGATGAATGCTGGACAGTAAATAGCTATTATCAGATGAGTGAAACTTCCTGAGGATCGTATTTCTGAACCCTTTACATCCAAAACCCCTGTCAGACTTTGTCTCAGAGTCTTTGAGAGTTGGTCTGGCAGGGCAAAGTGACAGTAATCACTGAATTCTCTGTAACAAAAGCCAACTCCCTTGGCCAAATGCTTTCCAGTGATGGTTCCAACTAGAGAAGCTACTTCAGTCCCTCCAGCCCCCCAAGCCTTCTGGTCTCACCCATGGGAAAGAAGCCAACAGAAATGGGTCTTCCATCAAACACACTGAAACTCAGCACCATATAAGAGGCAGAGTGGAGGGCTAGAGAAACCCTGAAGAAGATTACACTTCTGAGCCAAAGGCATTCGAAGCAATGAAATTTAGTTGAAATGGTACACAACACAGTCCCTCCCACACATGCTGTCATCTAGTGAGACTCCAGTATAATATGGTGAAGAGCAGATGACCATCTCTGGGGAGTATCCCAAAGCCAAAGGAGAGGCAGAAACAGATGCACTGAGTTTGAAGCTAAGTGTTTGGCACCAGGGTATTCAGTGCAAACACTAAACATACTTGAATTCCTAGAAGGATAATCTCAGTTCTCACACTGATAACCTGATCGAAAAAGAAGTCTGCAAAGATGTAATAATCATTTCAAAACAGAACAAAAAATAGATTCATCCACAGTACAGAAAATGGAACTACATGATATGTATGTTAAAGGATATAGCTGAAAAAAGTGATTAGTACCCAAGAACATATAGGTTATGTGAAGAGAAAGATGAAAACTCAAAAAAACAAACAACAAAAAGGGGAAAAGCTCAAAGTGAAACAAGTATTATATATTATATTATATTATAACAGAGAAGAATGCTCTCTGAGAGATGTATCAATTAATTCAGCATAGCCAAAAATACTCAGTGAGTTGGAAGACAAGGAAACACAACTTCCCAAACTACAATGTAAAAAAGGGGGCAAAATCAGGAAAGAATACCCAAAATATTGGACAATTATAAAAATAGCAATGTGTGCAATAGTGGGATATCAGAAGGAAATGAATAATGAAGAAAAAAGGAACAGTTAAAATAATCCTGGGTGATATCTCCCCATCATCCAGAACAGACATCATTACAGAGTCAAGAGGGCTGGAGAATAAGAATCTACTTAAAATTCAAAATAAAGCAACAATGAATCATATTATATTCAAACTACAGAAAGGCATCTGCAAAAGAAAACATTGCAAAGAAGTCAGGAGGAGTAGGGTAGAGACTTGTAAAAAATCTTGTTTTCTAAAAATAGTACAAATGATACAAAAATTTTACATTAAACTTACAGAAAGAAAAGTAAAAGTTAATTATCATTCTTGAAAATAGTTTCCACAATCCTCAAAAAGTAGCAACAAAATGAGTCTAGAAAAATATGTGTACAGAATAAAAGATAATAAACCATAATTGAATCAAGTTTATTGTCAAAATGCAAGCAAGGATTGTTGTCCTAGTTAAATCATTAGATCTAATTAATCTCACTAAAGCAAAGATGGTGTTACCAAGAGATGCAGAAAGAGCGTTTGATAAAATTCAACAAAGTGAAAATTGACAGGTTCAGAATTTTCAAATCCTTAAATGGTACCTGCAAAATCATACTGAAAAAAAAAATCACAAGCCAGATGGGGAAGTAGAAATGGCATTCCACCCTGAATCAAGAAGCTATCTGCAATTAATGACTGATGGCAAAGAGAAAATCAACTTTGTCCAATAGAGTGTCACAGAGTATATCAACTACACTCCAGGGCAGGTCCCAGCCAACATAAAATGATCTTCATGGATATGTGTGGTTGTTTTGTTTTGTTTTGTTTTACTGTTTTAATTTTTGTTTTTTGCTCGTATTTATCTGTTGAGAGAGATAGAACATATATTTGAGTGGGAAAATCTAGGAGGAGTTGAGGGAGGGGAAACATAACCAAAATCTACTATATGAAAAATAATTTAATAAGAAAAACATATATACATAAATAATTCAGTGATGATGATAAAGATTTAAATATTTGCATGGATTTACCTTAAAAGCTCAGAAGGAAGATGTTGTGGTTTGACATTTGTGCTTTTCTGAGGTCGTTAAGAACACTAAGAGAAATGCTTTTCAACCTTGGATTTCAGATATCATGTGATTTATCATGCTTTGTACCACAAAGAGCCCCGTTGACATATTTCATTTTATCATTAATATTAAAAAGTATAATGGCATTCTCATGACCATTATTGTTAAAATAACTATTGTTCAGTGTGGAGGGCATATGCCACTGGACCCTTCCAAGATTATTTTGAGACTAAGAGTGGGACTATTCCTCATTCACCTTGACATTCTACAAATGTTTTTATACCAACATTCCCATATACTAATTAGTTCTCAGAGCCCTTCAAGGTGTTGTTTACTTATTAAAGCAATTACCAATAATTTTCCCAACTGGAAACTTCAATATGTTTCTTAGACAGAGACTCAAACTCAAGTGATCTTTCCAAGTACACTAAAAAAATAAAATAAAAAAAATTTTAAAACCTGCCTTCTTTACTATACCTCATTTGAAATTTGTAGTTTGTTAACCTAATACTACTATTCTGCTAAATATGCACCATATTAAAATAATTCCTAATGATTATTACTGTACCCATAAATCAGTGTATCTATAAACCTTCATGAGAGAAACTTCTCCTTGCAGAAGGAGGCAATTAACAAGGAGATCCACAACTAGTCAACATCCAGACAAAAACAAACAAACAAACCAACAAAACCTATGGAATCCTCAGTCAAAAAAGGCATCTATACATTACCCTTCCCCTCAACATTCAGGAATCTGAAGAAATCTGATGGAAAAAGTCGAAGAGCCAAAAGTGGTGGATGACTTCAAGGAAACTGTTTTTAGACACAACAGGGAAGTTGCACAAATGAATCACAACTGGGACAACATATATAAGACCTGTGCAAGCTCAAGCCAGACACTCCCAGCGAAGGGAAGAGAAGGTTCCTTCACTGGCTGAAACGTTATTGTCATTTGATAGTGCTGAGAGAGAGTGAGTCAGCTTCCTTTAATTTTGTGACTCCTGATCACACTTCACAGCAGGCCTCACTCCCAAGAGTAGTTGGGCAACACAAATTGGAGTCAAGGATATTAGCAACAGCAAGAATTTTAAAAAAATTGAAGTTGGGTGGATGGGGACTTGAGGGTGGAGAGGGTAGATCTGGGAGAAATTGAGAGGAGGAATTATGATCAAGTGACAGTATATCAAATTCTCAAAGAATTAATAAAAGTATTATTTGAAAACAGTTTGAATAGAGTTCAGTCAACCCTAACTGATCTTTAAAGGCAATGGCTAGCTTTTCAGCCTCGAAGCCAGATATTATTTAATATATACTAATTATGCTTTTAAAGTGTAGTATAGTCAATACATGTTTTATATTATGATATACATTAAATACTATATACATTACTTAGCTGATAACTATTACATCCTCCTGCAAATCCCAAACCATACCTTTTATAACCCAGATCCTGAGAGGAGCTAGATAAACTTAAGAAACAATTTCTTACACTTGGAGTGGAGAATGGATGCTGTGGTGTGTATGGAGAGGTCAAAGGAGAACTTGTGAGAGAATGTGTTTTCCCTCTACCATATTGGCCTGGGATTGAACTCAGTGCATCAGGCTTGGTGTCAAGCACCTTCACCCATTGAGCTATTTTGTAGGCCCCATAGGTGAACTTGGGTATGTCTAATTACAACACTGAGACTTCACCGATGCATTCCACGGTATTCTTTTTGCTGTTGTTGTTGTTTGTTTTGTTTTTTGAGAGGGGGTTTCTCTGTGTAGTCCTGGCTATCCTGGAACCCGCTCTGTAGATCAGGCTGGCCTTGAACTCAGAAATCTGCCTGATTCTGTCTTTCATGTGCTGGGATTAAAGGCGTGCACCACCATCACTTGGCTGACAGTACACCCTTTTAACGTCGCCTCTAACTTTAAATCGTATCCAATATTTTTAGAATGCGCACGCAACAGTACAATTCTGGGGTCAGTGAGACATCTTATTGGATCACGGTGCTTGTCACCAAGACATGGGGTATTTGTTTGTTTGCTTTTAGATTTATTTATTTTATACATGTGTGTGTTTTGTCTGTATGAGTGTTTGTGTACTCTGTATATGCCTGATGCCCATGAAAGTCACAGGGCTGCATCAGACCACCTTGAAACTGGAGTTATTGGTGGTTCTGAGCCACCAGGCGGGTGCTGGGAACTGAACCTGGATCTTCTAGAAGAACAGCCAATGCTTTTAACCCCTGGGCCATCTCTCCAGTCTCAATGACTTGAGTTTGATTTCCACAATCCATATGGTAGAAGGAGAGAACTGACTCCTGGAATTTGTCCTCTGACCTCTGTCACACATGTTGATCACATGCTGCCAGGTACATATGCGCACACACACACACACACACACACACACACACACATATAACACACATATATATATATATATATATATATATATAAAATGTAATTCTGTATTGGCTTGGATTCATTGACCTGCAAATGTTGCACGATTTAGTCTTACAATTAGAGTTTCATTACTCTGATAGTTAGAGGAGAATCTACTTTTTTAAGCAATAATCCAATTGGAGCCAGAAATACATAGTCTTTCTTAGCTTATTTGTCACCAAAAAGATAAACACGTTTGTCTTCTGGGATCTGGGGGTGATTAAATGCACACAGTCAACATCGAGTTTGAGATAGTGGTGCAAACTTTTATTTCAATCAATAATAGCACCTGCCTTCTTACATTGCCTTTGAAACACTGCCAGGTATAATAAAACAACAGACCAGGAAATGTCTCACATACCCATGGGTAACTCGATACAGATAAATGGAACCAGAAAATACAGAACACTTAATGTTTGAGCGCATGTGCTCCATTTATAATGCTAAGGTCTCTGTGACTTGGGAAACACTCTGCACAATGGCACAGGCTCATTTACTTCATGTTCATGGAAACTCTTTCATCTTTACAGACAACTTTTTTTTCATACACCAACTATCACTAATCCCAGAACAAACAAAATCCTAATATTGTCTTCATCCCTTCTGCCTAAAAAAAAAATTGAGGATAAAAAAGATAAAGAGTCTGTCATTCCTTAGAATTTTCACACTACCCACCTACCTATTGAAAGGTTGGGATTTGAAAGACAAATGTTGCACCTCTTTAGAAATATCTGGGCATGGTGGAGCACACCTATAACCCCTGTACTTGAGAAGGGTAGAGCAGGGGTCAGGGGTAGTGAGTTTAGTACCAGCCTGGGGTACACAATAACACCTTGTCTCAATTTTTTTTCCCTTTTTAAAACAATGTTTTTTTATTATTTGAGAAATTTAGGGGAGGTGGGTTTAAACAAAATTTTTTAACTGACAAATAATAATCGTATGTACTTCTCAAGTATAGTGTTATGTTCTGATACATGTTTGAATTATAAAATAATTCAAACTAATTAATAACCCATTGTATCGTGGAATTATCATTTCTTTTTGTAGTGAGGACACTAAAAACCTACTCTTTCTGCAATTTTGAAATGCATAATGCCTTATTAATAAGAGTCACTATTCTGTGCCACAGGTCACAAAAGCTTATCCTCTAGTCTGGTTTGAAACTTTGAGCTCCTCCAGCATGCTCTGTCTCCAAGCTCCCTGTGTGGTCATCTGAAGCCCAGACTATGAGCAGTCCAGCCCATGCATCACCATGGAATGCTCAGATTCCAATCCTTCCCTGGTCCCCACTTGTTTCCTCTAGGGAAAGCATGCTACTTTCTTCACAACTGAACCTCCATGTATTTTTACCTGTGTGTGTGTGCATGTGTGTACGCATGCATGCATGTGACAGAGAGAGGAGGGGAGGGAGACTACTATCCAAACCTTTGAAGACATTGCTTTGACCTTGGAAGAGGCTGGGAGAATCCAGCTCTCCTACCATTCAGCAGCTAGAGAAACTGGATTCAGAGATTTCCCCAAAACACTCTCCATCTGTAAGCTGGCTACAGGAATCCATGTAAAGTCTTAAAGTCTGAAGAATGAAGTCAGATAAGGAAATTAACATCTGCTTTGCCTAATGGCAAGTCTCCATCACATGCAGGCACTGCTGTGCTGTGTGCAAGTGCCTGTAGCTGACGTTCTTGGGTGCACCCCCACTTTCAGTCTAAATTTCATTATTTGAGTTAAAAACCTGAAATACCCAGATAGAGAGTCAAAAGATTCATTCCATCTCCCCTAAATGAACCTTAATCAAAGTGACAATTGCATTTGAGGAATAAAACCAGTTACATATGTAAATTCTATTGACGATTCTGTGTTTTCACCTTTATGTCTTTCTCCTGCAGAGCTGGCAATCAAACAGAGTCTGTGGGAGAGAGGCAAACACCTCACCACTGAGCTGCAAAGCTATCCAGAAGATACTTCCTAGGAAAGAAACTTCGACCAAAGTAGTTTTAATTTCTTTAATGCAGAGTTTTATTTCCTTTTTAACTAGTTTGCCTCCGCATATAAATTTTGGAAATTATATTTCAGTAGTTGTAATTACAGCGTTGTGAAGCAACAAGCAGTCCCTAAATATCCATATTGTTTCTCTCTGAATGCAGCTGAGATTGGTTGATTAACATTTGAAAAATATCTCAAAGGTGCACCATCCATTTAAAGATAGATAGCTTTTTTATGTTTAGATGCCTCTTCTGAAGTCAGTTTATAAAACATAGTGCACACAGTCTTAATGATGCTGCATAAGTATTTTAATTTAAGCTCTGCTTATTTGAATTTTAAGAAACTGCATCATTTATAATATACAAAATAACCATAACTTTCTGTAGAAAACCAGATGAAATGCCTGGCTGCTCTCTACAACAAAGAAATTAAAATGAACAAACAGGAGGCAAACCCTGCTAGCATTCAATGGCACTGCACTGGGCTTATGATTTTACACTTAAATGGTATTTCTTGTAGTTGACACCTGTGATGTGGAGTGCACTGCTGAACAGTTTCCAGTTGCCCTTTGAAGACTCACAGAATGGTCACAAGTTCTCAGACTAGACATGTTTTTTTGTTTAAAAAAAAAAATGAGTACAGTAGTAACAGACTCAGTGATCTCCACTGCCTTCAGGTCTGAACATGATGTCATTATAAAAACTGAAATGAGTGTCCTCTAAGAACACTGGCACCTCTGGCAGATCCCCAGGGAGTGGAATTGTGACTGAGTGGCAGATTGTGTGGACGAGGTAATGCTGAGAACATAGAATCTTAGATCAACAGTTCTTATGATGAAATGCTCTTCATTTCTTCCTACATTGAGATAATTGGGATAGGTGAAGTGCTTATTATGTGCAAGGCATAAAATGTGGATTGACAGTAAGTTTTGAAACTGCTATCTAATAATGCAAAAGAGTTATTTATTTTTTATTTTATTTTATTTTTATTTTTTAGATTTGATGAAGAAAGGCTATTGCTTTTCAAAGATTTGCACTAGGATATTGAAGGATGAAATGTTAGGGGGCATAAAGCATGCTTCAAGATAATAATGGGTGGGTGTATAATGTATAAAGAAAAGGCATGGGCCAAGATTGGTATGGGCTGATGGTTGTTGAGGCTGGGGATGGCCATAGGGTGCTATTTCTTTGCTATTCGGTTACCTTGAGTATATGAAATGAGTGTGGTAAGTGGTTACTGAGAAGGTTAATTGAATGAGTTTATATAAGGAGTATGTTACATACAATTTAATATTTTCTTTTATTACCTCACTGTCCTTTCTGTAGGTAAATATTTTCAAATTTTTCTAGTAACAAGCAAGATGCTTATTTATTTTGTTGTACCTAGTTAATTTAATAGCTCTTGATGCATCACAAAAAATCTTACTGAATTTAATAATCAAGACAGATTACATTTGATAAAATTATCCACATATGCAGAGCACATTCTTTAGCAATGTAGAACAGTTTACTTTGCAAAAACTATATGTTGTACAGGCTTCCAAAATAATTTACTTAGAAATTAGTGATATTAAAACTTGCAATTTTTCTTTTTTTTTTTTTTTCGGGCTCAGTGATTACAGTTTTTAGATCTCAGCCAACACAGGGAATGAGCAATGGTTATTTGTGTGGCTTCAGGGACACAGCCTCTAGAACACTGACTGTACTCTGCTGTTACATTTGATAGTGATGGCTGAATCATGCTGAAGAATGTGACTCTGTCCATGAGAGGCTTGCTCATACTTTCATCACAATAATCTTTTACTTCTATGTCATTTTCTACTCAGAATTCAAGAAAACAGATTATTTTCTTTATTTAAAACTTATGTATTTTAGTGTACATTTATCATAGATTCCATTTTTTTCTGAGAAAACATACATTTACTTTAAGCTGTTCTAAATTTTATACAATACTGAACTTTGACTTAGAAATTAGGGAGTAGGATTATCTTATCAAATGCAGCATTTCTTACCCCACCCCCAATTTTTTGAACATTCTTTTTCATAACAAATATTAAGTATAAAATTGGAGTAAGGGGAGAACAAAAGACAGTAATGGGGTGTACTCAAAATGTATGAAACTGTTACAATGAGCCACATTTATTCCATTCAAATTATATTTTTTACAGATAGACCTTAGAAATATGATGTGATATTTGAATTTCTGTTCATATTGCAGACAAATTCATTAAAACTAGTTAATATAGCTATCACATCACCAATCAGTCTTTTATGAACAGAACATTAAAAAAATCTATTCCCTTAGGAATATCTATATTGTTTTCATTTTCTTGTTGTTTGTTTTTGAAACAAGTTCTCAATGCCTAGCCCAAGCTGATCTCTCAAACTCAGTCCTTCTGTAGAGTGGATAGGAGCCCTCAGAGGGGGCACCAGATCACCTGCAGCTGGTGGTACAGGCAGTCATAAACCATCTGATGCGGATTATTGGATTACCCATATTGACTCTTTTTAAAATAGAACCATTTTTTTGAACTCTAAGAGCTTGGTAAAGTTCAGTAGACTGGCGGTGAGTTCATTATCCATTGACTTGCATAACTTATCTTCAGTGAAATACTTATTTTGAAGCAATGCCCAGAATTCTGACAGACTATTTTTTAAACTGGTGTATCCTTTGCTTTATTTTGAAACTTCATTTTAATTGCCTTGGTAATTATCCTGTGCACTGTGGGGGGACAATGTATTATGTCTACTTCAAAACTGTTGAATGGATTTTAAGCATTCTCAACAGGATGAATGACAAGGATGCCAGATGATGGAGTGTGTTCATTAGCTTGACTTGATCACTACAGAATGTACATACATATCAAGCATCCTATTGAATGTCAGTGTCTTAGTTAAGGTTTCTATTGCTATGGAGAGACACCATGACCATGGCAATTCTTATAAAGGAAATCATTTAATTGGGACTGGCTTATATTTTCAGATGTTCAGTCCATTATCATCATGATGGGAAGCATGGTGGCACACAGGCAGACATGGTACTGAAGAAAGAGTTGAGAGTTCTACATCTTCATCCACAATCAGCAGAAGTAAATATCACACTAAGCCTAGCTTCATCATCTGAAACCTCAAAGCCTGCCCCACCCCTGCCTCCAGTGATGCATTTCCTACAATAAAGCCACACCTACTCCAACAAGGCCATACCTCTTTAGAAGGCTACAGAGGCCATTTTTATTCAAACCACCACAGACAGTCTCTAATGCAAATTCTTTTTTTTAATGTTTATTCATTACTTCAAGTTACATTTCCATCATAGTCCCCTCCCTTCATCCTTCTCAGCCCCCCCTCCCCTTTCTCCCAGAACTCATAATTCTTTTTTTGAGTAATTAGGCCACAATTATGAAAATTATAAGGTATAACATACGTTCCTAATGACCAGTCCATACATGTTTGGCAACTGATATTAATATTCCATTATCTATCTATCTCTATGAGTTTAAAGTTCTATACCTAACTCATTTTCCATCTTAACTTGCATTACCAACTTAAAAACATCTTCTTAGACCTAGAACATCTTTTTAATTCCTAAACAACTTAAAATTTAACTGAGACTATAGCTATCTAGTCTTCAACCACATCAGAGACCTGAGAAGGATAAATATATCTGATTATATAGGAAGTTCAGAGTCAGCAGCTTCCAAAACTAGGAAACTGGC
Organism: Lophiomys imhausi; assembly: GCA_907164525.1. Classification (NCBI taxonomy): domain Eukaryota; kingdom Metazoa; phylum Chordata; class Mammalia; order Rodentia; family Muridae; genus Lophiomys; species Lophiomys imhausi. The sequence goes on along the minus strand of CAJQZJ010032054.1, from coordinate 5,431,308 downwards.
TGCCTGGACAGTCTCCAATTTCTCTCCATCCATTAGAGCATCTGTCTTCAGCCTCTTGGCCCAGTATCTCTGACAGACATTAATTGTAAAGCAGGAATTATGAAATAGTTACCTACCCTGTCTTGGCAGAGCTAGGCTGCTGATTTACCTGCTTCCAAGTTTTGTCCTTTTTGGGCAGCATTCTTTCTACAGTTGAAGCAAGGGATTTTTCTTGCCCAGTGATAAGCTTGACACTAATGCAACCATCTACAAATGGAGATTCATCAATGTTCATCCTCTACTTGGAGTAGAATAGGGAGTGCTGTCATGAGCTGACATATCTCACTATCAAAAAATCTTAAGCTAAGAAACCTTCTTGAATGCCATATTCTACAGCTCTCTTGATGTTTTTGAAGACCACCTATCTATCTCCGTATATATGGTTAGCAAATGTTGATTGTCTCTTAGCAACTTGATTTCCGGTTAACTTAGAAAACATCTGTGATAAACTAGTACCTAACCAAATGACATGATTGAATGACTATTAGTTTTCATTTCTTAATTATCCTAAACAGTTTGTGACAGTTGCTATCAATGGGCCAAAACTTCACATTGCATTTTTAAGTGTTACCTCGGTACAATACTTTTAAAAGGGTTAATCTTAATTTTGGATCAATATACAAAGATCAATACTTATGTAGCCAAGAATAATCTTAATTTGTATCAATATACAAAGAAATGAGAGCATATTCAATAATCTGTCCGTTTTTCTTTATCATTTCTCTATTATGTCTATATCCCATTCTTTTTAAGTCTTTTCCCCTCTACATAGGAGAGAAGGAAGGATAGAGAAAAGAAAAAGAGAGAAATCCCTGGGTCTAACCTCCAAAACCTAATTCTTAAATACACATTGTAGTTGGTTTCTCCATCTGAGAACACAGTCATAAAACCTGGACTCTCCCAATCACTGAGCTACATGACAACAATGCTACCAAAAGTGTTCCCTCTCTATGAGGCCACACAAGAGCTGAATAGGAATTAATGGATGCACTGACTTACAGATAGATATGTCAGCATGTCTAAAGCCATTTGATTAAAATAATTTATAACTAGTACTATATACTTTTTAAGATGTCAAATTATTTTCAAGTCCAGAACACTAAAATATAATTAACCTGGCACATGTGCATGATGGAATATTATGAAGCATTTAAAATGTTGATTTTTGCAGACTATTGAAAAATTAGTATGCTCTCTTCATTACTTAAGTGTGACACATGATTGCGTGATCAGCACACTTATAAATTAACTCAAAGCTAAGCATCATGGAATAAGAAAAAGAAGATGTGTTAGTGTTTTAGTAACAGTTTTGTTAGGTGACAAGACATCAAGTTTACTTTTTAAACTTCCTCTCTTTAGCAGTGTCTAAATGGCATAAGAAGCATGATTGTACAAAAGGATGTCCAACCAGGAAGCATGAGATATATGCTACTTTTCAGTTCCTATTAGTCTTTTCATTTTCCTTATGAAAACATCCTTATCCCACGCAGCATCTAGTCCCTGGACCTTCCAGCTGAGCAGCTGACCTTCCAACTTGATGTGCTCTTAACTGTGGGTTCTAATTACCTCGCAAGAAGGAGGAATCCTATACTTAGAGTTCTTAGACTTTGCTTGGCACTCAAGCGAAACAGCCAGGATGCTGACTAAGCATCGCAGCATACTGTGTCCTACATGTTCATTCAGTTTACTGACCATTGGCTGAGGAGATGGCTCCCTGGGTAAAGTTCTTCCTGTGCAAGCATGAGGATTGGAGTTGGGATCCCTTAGCACCTGCCTAAATACCAGGGGGGCACAGATGCCTACCCATAATCCCAGTGCAAGGGACATAGAAACAGGGAATCCTTAGAGCAAGCTTACTGGCTAGATTAGTTTAATTAGTGAGCTCTAGAGTTTAAATAAGAGACCCTGGACGAAGGAAGATGGCGGCGACCTACACTGACGCATTTTGAACGTGGGGAAAAAAGAGCCATAAAAAACACAGAGTTATTGGGCACTGTGCAAAAACCAGAGAGGCTAGACCCTCCTGGGAACACTCACAGCTCCCAAGGGACTGGTAAAAGTCCCAGGGTAAGGCTCTCTCCCCATCTCTCACAGACACGGAAGCCACTAAACCCGGGATTCGGGAACTCCCATTTGGAGAGGTGCCTGGTAAGATCGATCCCAACTTACAGCAGGCAGAATCAGGGTCCACTTGGCCATAGATCGCTGGCCTATTGGGCTCCCCACACCTCAGGTAGAACTTATACCCACTTAAATTTTACGAGATAGTGGAAGTCTTAGCAAGGAACAAACAGGGGGCTCAGCGGGTGGTCCGCAGCCGCTCGTGAAGCGGAGGGCGGGAGGTTCCGACAGAGTGCGGGAAACTGGGAACACAAAGGCGGGCGGGAGGGGCCGAATTCCTGCGCACTTACGGCAGCGCAGCTGGGGAGGGAGCCCGGCTGGCAGGGCCAAATCCCCGCGAACCCACGGCAGGACAACTGGGGAGAGAGTCAGGCGTGGGCTGGGCCAGGGATCCGCGCACCCACGGCTGAGCTGCTGGGGCGAGAGGTCCACTCAGGCGGCCGGGGGATCCGGGGCACTGTGCACCCACAGCCGAGCAGCCAGGGAGGAACAGCCGCGGCTACGCAGAGAGGGAGGGAATCAGGCTCAGAGGCCAGGCCTGTGGGGGGGAGCCTAGTGAGAAACCAGAAATCGGGACCATAGCTGTATTCTGGAAAATCCAGACATATTAGGTGTGGAGCCAGACCCTGTCAGCCTCCGTGAGGACAAAAAAGGCCACAGAATCTGTGCCTGGGCAAAGAGGCCCATACCATCAGAACCATTACAGGCTGATAACTCAGAGTGCAACATAGAGAAGTCTGAATTGGGAGCAGTGAAACAATTCCGGTCCATTACTCACAACCTGGGAATAGGCTGAACCAGCTCACAGTGCCTCAGACAATTAAAACCACAGTGACCCTGAAATCCCCCTGTAAGCAACGACAGATAGCCAAGTAACTCGTCCCCTGCACCAAAGCATCCACTGTGGATCCAAGCACAGAAAACGACAAGAACAGACAGCTAAACGCACCCAATGGCCAAAGATCAAAAAAAAAAAATAGAAATCAAGGAAATATGACTCCAACAAAGCAGAATTATCCTAGCTCATCCAATTCGGATGACGTCACACCAACAGAAACACATGAAAACGTTGACAATTCTGCATTATGGAAAGTGATAGAGTCCCTGCAAGAAGAACTTAAATCTATGAAGGAATTCAAAGAAGCCACAATAATACAACTCAAAACAAGGAACAACACCATTAAAGAGCTCCAAGCCAAGGTGACAGAGCTTAAACAGGAAAAGGACAAGGCTATGAAGGATTTTCATACAAAAACAAGCAAGCTGGAGAAAAAAATGTACAAAACGAACAAAACCATACAAGACATGAAAATAGAAATAGAAACAATAAAGAAAACACAGTCAGAGTTAAAAGAGGAAGTGGAGAACCAAGGGAAGAGAACAGGAACTACGGATGTGAGAATCAACAATAGGATGCAAGAGATGGAAGACAGGATCTCAGGCATGGAAGATTCAGTGGAAGAAATCAGTACAACATCCAAAGAAAATGAGAAGGCTAAAAAATCTCTCACCCACAACATCCAAGAAATCAAGGACTCAATGAAAAGACGGAACCTAAGAATTATAGGTATAGAGGAAAGAGAGAACTCCTGACTCCAAGGTCCAGGAAATATCTTCAACAAAATCATAGAGGAAAACTTCCCAAACCTGAAAAAAGAGATGCCAAAAAAAATCCAAGAGGCTTACAGAACACCAAACAGATTAGACCAGAAAAGAAACTCCTCTCGCCACATAATAATTGAAACTCCAAATGTACAGAACAAAGAAAGAATATTAAAAGCTGTAAGACAAAAAGGTCAAGTCACATACAATGGCAGACCCATCAGAATTACACCTGACTTCTCCTCAGAAACTTTAAAAGCTAGAAGGGCCTGGTCAGATATACTACAAGTCCTGAGAGATCATAGGTGCCCAGCCAGACTACTTTACCCAGCAAAACTCTCTATCAACATAGATGGAGAAAACAAGATATTCCATGACAAAGTCAAATTTAAACAATATCTACCCACAAACCCAGCCCTACAGAAAATCCTAGAAGGAAAATCCCAACTCAGAGAAGAAAACTCCACCCAAGAAAACAAAGGGAATAGAAAACCCCTCAGCAACTAAAACAAAAGAGACACAGGACCACCACCTATACAAAACTAATGAGAAATAACAACCCCAGGTCACTAATATCTATCAACATCAATGGACTCAACTCCCCAATAAAAAGACATAGGTTTACAGAGTGGATCCGCAAGCAAGACCCTTCCTTATGCTGTATACAAGAGACACATCTAACTACGAAAGATACACACTGCCTCAGAGTAAAGGGCTGGGAAAAGGTTTTCCAAGCAAATGGACCCAGGAAGCAAGCTGGAGTAGCCATCCTAATATCAAACAAAACAGACTTCCAACTGAAGTTAATGAAGAAAGACAAAGAAGGGCACTATATACTCATTAAAGGGAATATTCATCAAGAGGAAATTTCAATACTGAACATCTATGCCCCAAATACAAAGGCACCTACTTTCGTAAAAGAAACACTTCTAAAACTTAAAGCGCACGTCGATCACAACACATTAGTAGTGGGAGACTTCAACACCCCACTCACAATGGACAGATCATCAAGACAGAAGACAAACAGAGAAATATTGAGTCTAACAGAGATCATGAAACAAATGGACCTAACAGATATCTACAGAACGTTTCACCCAAACACAAAGGAATACACCTTTTTCTCAGCACCCCACGGAACCTTCACCAAAATCAACCACATAGTTGGTCACAAGGATAGTCTCAATAGATACAAGAAAATTGAAATAACACCTTGTATCTTATCAGACCACCACGGAATAAAGCTGGTCTTCAACAGCAAAAGAATCAACAGAAAGCCTACACACACATGGAAATTGAACAGCTCCTTACTGGATGACCACTGGGTCAGGGAAGAAATAAAGAAGGAAATCAAAGACTTCTTAAAATCCAACGACAATGAAGACACAACATACCCAAATCTATGGGATACATTGAAAGCTGGGCTACGAGGAAAGTTCATAGCACTAAGTGCTTTCAAAAAGAAAATTGTGACAGCTCATATTAGTGAACTAACAGCTAAGCTGGGTGAATTGGAAAAAAAAGAAACAAACACTCCCAAGAAGAGCAGAAGGCAGGAAATCATCAAACTTAGGGCTGAAATCAACAACTTAGAATCAAAAAGAACTATACAAAGAATCAATGAAACCAAGAGTTGGTTCTTTGAGAAAATCAACAAAATAGACAGACCCCTAGCCAAATTAACTAAAAGGCAAAGGGAAAGAACCCAAATCAACAAAATCAGAAATGAAAAGGGAGAAATAACAACAGACATTGAGGAGATCCAGAAAATATTCGGGCATTACTTTAAAAATCTATATTCCACTAAATTTGAAAACCTAAGCGAAATGGACAATTTCCTCGACAAATTCCACCTACCAAAACGAAATCAAAATCAGATTAACAGCTTAAACAGCCCAATAACACCCAAGGAAATAGAAACAGTCATTAATAATCTCCCAACCAAAAAAAGCCCAGGGCCAGATGGCTTTAGCACGGAATTCTACAGGACCTTCAAAGAGGAACTAACACCATTACTTTTCCAACTCTTCCACCACATAGAAACAGAAAGAACACTGCCAAACTCATTCTATGAGGCCACTGTCATTCTGATTCCTAAACCACACAAAGACCCAACAAAGAAAGAGAACTTCAGACCAATCTCCCTCATGAACATAGATGCAAAAATACTTAATAAAATACTAGCAAACCAAATTCAAGAACACATCAAAAGTATCATACACCATGATCAAGTAGGCTTCATCCCTGGAATGCAGGGATGGTTCAATATACGAAAGTCTATCAATGTAATTCACCACATAAACAAGATGAAAGAAAAAAAACCACATGATAATTTCGCTAGATGCAGAAAAAGCATTTGACAAAATCCAACACCCCTTCATGCTAAAAGTTCTGGAGAGAATGCACATACAAGGACCATACCTAGAAATAATAAAGGCAATATACAGCAAGCCAGTAGCCAACATCAAATTAAATGGAGAGAAGCTTGAAGCATTTCCTCTAAACTCAGGGACAAGACAAGGATGTCCACTTTCACCATATCTCTTCAATATAGTACTTGAAGTTCTTGCTAGAGCAATAAGACAACTAAAGGACATCAAAGGGATAAACATTGGAAATGAAGAAGTCGAATTATCCCTATTCACAGATGATATGTTAGTATACATAAGCGACCCCAAAAACTCCACCAAAGAACTCTTACAGCTGATAAACAACTTCTGCAAGGTGGCTGGATACAAAATTAACTCAAAAAAATCAGAAGCCCTTCTTTATACAACAAACAAATATACCGAGAAAGAAATAAGGGAAACAACCCCCTTCACAATAGCCACAAACAACATAAAATACCTGGGGGTAACCCTAACCAAGCATGTAAAGGACCTATATAACAAGAACTTCAAGCCCCTGAAGAAAGAAATGGAAGAGGCCTTTAGAAGATGGAAAGATCTCCCATGCTCATGGATAGGTGAGATCAACATAATAAAACTGGCTCTCCTACCAAAAGCAATATATAGATTTAATGCAATTCCTATCAAAATACCAACACAATTCTTTATAGACCTGGAAAAAGCTATTCTCAACTTCATATGGAACAACAAAAAGCCCAGAATAGCTAAATCAATCCTGTACAATAAAAAACATCTGGAGGTATCACCATCCCAGATTTCAAGGTGTACTACAGAGCAATAGTTGTAAAAACAGCATGGTATTGGTATAGAAACATACCAGTAGATCAATGGAATTGAATTGAAGATCCAGAAATAGACCCACGCACTTATGGCCACATAATCTTTGACAAAGAAGCCAAAACCGCACAATGGAAGAAGGACAGCATCTTCAACAAATGGTGCTGGTCCAACTGGATGTCCACTTGCAAAAGAATGAAATTAGACCCATACCTATCACCTTGTAC
>CAJQZJ010032054.1:5370572-5409297 GCA_907164525.1 Lophiomys imhausi | reverse complement strand
CACACACACACACACACACACACACACACACACACACACACACACACCACAAAGGAAACAAGAAGCCCTTGATACTTCTGGATGTACCTTGCTGAGTGCCAATGTCCAGAACTTTGTAGGCTGGCCTGACCATTTCACCGTCTCCACGGAGGAAAGATGAGCATTCATTTACCCTTTGAAATGGTTTCCCAGAGATTGTAAATCAGTCCCCAGCTCTGTTGCCCTTCAAGTGACAACTTTGACCTGTGAAGTACAGTTCTAGAATTCCCCAACAGGACTAAATTTCAGCTGCCCACATTTCTACCTAATTATTGTCTGTTTTCCCCTCCTGTCTCTTTCTCTTCTCCTGTATTTTTAGCATCAAATATCATGAACTTGCATTTAAATTCTTGTCTTGGTTTCTGCCTCTAGTGGAGGCAAAGTAAAACACACAAGTTCAGGGTGATAGAGTAAAAAGAATATGTAAGCATGGGCGAAGTCATGCTGGCTTCAGGAGAGTACCAGCAGTAGCACAGTTGAAGCTCTGTATAGGAAAAGAGCCACAATCAATATTACAGAATAAACTCCTTCATGTTGGCTTCAGTTGTAAATACAGATACCACACACAAAGTGGAGACTCGAGGGGATTTATGCACGTGTGCTCGGGAGTCAGGTCATGCCAGCTATCTACGTTGTGTTAGTCTCACAATTTGCAATTACTGGAGAAAGCTTTCTCTGCTATTTAACTGCACACTGATTTCCTAACATTTGAGTTCTTCTAGTATCCAGTGATATCCTTTCTTTCATTCCATCAGTGACAACATTTCTTATAAACACATCTCTTCAATTATATACTAAACAAAATCCCCATACATTATTTTTTGGGCTTAAATATATATATATGTAATATTATTAATATATATGGAACATGTTTCTATTATTTGGATTACAGGCACACATATAATGTTATGAATATATATGTAACATATTTCCTATTGTTAGGGTTACTCCCCATCTGTTTCTAGAATTTCTGTAAAAGCATAGAAAAATCATGCAACACAAGAGGAGGGACAAAATGAATGGGTCTGCATTGCAGGCAGGGTCTGTGAGACAGGCTTGTATACTTAGACTTGAATTCAAGTACTTGATAAAGTTTCTGTTAGTTTGAGGAAAATTTAAATCCTGTTTTAAAAAAATCTCAAGCTTCTCTTGACCCAGAAGGGAAAACAGTCAATAGGTTAAGATGGGCCTTGCAGGGAAGTGATGTTGCTACACACAAGGTATCATTGTAGCATAGTATTACACATGAGGTACAAGATAACACTCAGGTGTCCTCAAATTATCCTACTGGTTTTGTGCTCCCTAAGCCTTCTGAGAAGGGTGTGGCATGTTTCTGAAAATGTATGCTGTTTCTAGAACTAGAAATGCATTATGTTTCCTTCATCTGCTTCAAATCTATGCAATCAATGGTTCTTCAATCAATGTACATTTCTGAAGGTTTCACAACCATTTCATCATGCTGCAAACGGGAGAATGGAATTTTGGTGTGCAGAAGAAAGTTCTTTTATTTTCCATTTTGATTATTATACCAATGTTTGAAGAAATGCTGACTTTATAGTAGAGTGAATCCCTAGCTGTCCATGGGGCCACTGCCTTTCTGAGGCTGTGTAAAATGATCAGCAATATTGTAATGAATTCTCAGGGTAAATGTCTCAGTAATGTCCCTGACACCAAAAGACGCTGATTTAGCTAAAGCTACAGACTGGGAATTTGGAAAGTAATTGCTACCCACCATTCAAAGCAAAATTTTGTATATGTCCACTCTAATAGTAGCTGATAGTAAAATGTGAAGCCCTTTACTGTGGCAGACAACTGTTAATGAATACTAGCAATGCAATTTTGAGTTTAGAGAAAATTAACATACATTTTAAAATCATTTTTATAGTCTAGAGATTCAGGGCAAAGGGCACAAATCTAACCCTCCATGTGCATGCTGTTACAGCAGAAAGAAATGATTAAATTTGAAGATGATGGTCTCATACGTGACTTATCATCACTCAATGTATGTAAGAATCAACATATCACATGGCATTTCATGAATATGTTCAGATGCTATATGTCAATCATAAAAGTTTAAGTAAAAAATGATTAAGGAAACAATTTCCAAGGTCAATTGCTCCGTGTTTCTTGAGTACAGCCTACATACAGGGCGGAGTGTGGACACTCTAGATGCTCTTATTTCATTCTCAAGACAGCACAGTCATCTGTGTCAAAACCACTATTAAATCATGTCGGCTGACAAAACGCAATCAAGATCTTGTCTGTGTTCAATGGTTTTTAAAACAACATTAATTTTCATTACTCCTATTGCTAGATTATTTCATGAACATTAATTCCAAAGTTTCAGGAGGCGGTTTTCTTTCTTTTAGTATCATAAAATTGATCTCACTATATTTGTCACAAAGTCTAATGATTAAACTCTTAGAAATATAGAAATATTACTTACTGTGTGATTTATAAATACATAAAATGCTAATTTATCTCACACTGAAAAACAACAAAATGGTGAGATAGAAATCAATTATTTTAGTCCTAAGGCAAGATATTCTATTGGTTCCAAAGGATGTACAAAGTCAATCAATCAACTTTATGAGCAGCTGCCAAATTATACAATAAAACTTGAAGGCTGGAGCATCTCTGGAAATTTCCATTTCATTCCTCATCATGACATTTGATGTTGACACATAACACTCATTGCTGGATATCGTAATGGATTTTAAAATTTGTGGCATCACTTATAAATGTCAGACAGTTGGTGTTATTTTCTGTAACTTCAATGTGCCTTTCCTAGATTACCAAAACTCTGTGGTTTCAGACAATACAAGTGAATTATCTCATGGTTCTATAAGTCAAAAATCTGGCCTAGGTCATAGGTCATTCCATATATCAAGCCAGGTAGATGGCTAGGTTGGTGAAGTGCCTGCCTTCCATGCTGGAAAACCTACGTTCAGGCCCTCTGCACCCACATAATTTAGGCAGAGACTTGCCTCTGTGACCCCAGTGCTAGGCATGGACACGGGCGTATCCTATAGTTCGTTGGCAAGCCAGTCTGGCCAAATAGTAAACCCTAATTCAATGACAGACTGTGTCTCCAGACTAAGGCCAAAAGTGATATAGGAAGATGCCTAACATCCTCCAGATGCACACATAAATATGTGTGCACACATTCATGTGAGCACATGCGCACACACGCAGACACACGTAGATACCAAAGAAATAAGATAAAACAAGATGTCATCAGGATACATATCTTCTTTTTTTTTTTTTTTTTTTTTGCCTCTCCCAGCAGCAGAAGCTACAGAGATTCACCAATTCCTGGCCTCTTCCTGGCAGAATGTGGAAGCATTTCCCATCCCCATATCTCTTTCACAGGCTCCTCTCGATCCAAACCCTGTGCTTGAAACATCAGGCCTACCTGTATAATCAGTGTTCCTGATCCAACACTGACTGGTTATCAACCGACATTGACATTCCTCCTACAGTTTCCCTTTCCACTGGGTAAGGCAGCTTACTCACAGTATGTGCAAACATCCTTATCATAGTGGGGTATATATTGCTAATGGTGAATGCTCACATATCATCTCCACATATTTCCTGAGCAAGCAAGCAAGAAAAAAATATGTTCATCTTTGGGAACTTGCATGTAAAATTTTAGCTTTAGTAACTTCAGACAGCAAACAGAACTTAAATTTTCTCAAAAGGTTGTGGGGGGGAGTCTATCCTTAAGAATATACAAGACAGTTTCCAAGAATAAACAAATGGCTTACTATACTATTTTACATGAGTCTGGTTCTCTAAATCGATTACAAAAGTTGTGGAAAGAATAAACCAAAGCTAGTGACCCACAGAGTACTTTTTAGGCAAACCAAAAGTTACAGTTAATCTTCGTTATTCACAGATTCTGTGTCTGTGAATTTACCTACTAGATACAATTTATTTGTAACACCAAAAATAAATGTTCAGGATATTTTTTTTTTTTGGTCATTACAGAGATGTCCCCAAACAATGGAAAATACTCAGTTGCTGTAGAAAACAGTGATGATTAGTATTTGAAAACTCATCATTTACAGACATGTTATAAACGCTTACTATCATATATAATGAGAATCAGCAAAGCATAGCACGTAACTCAGCTCTCAGTAATTCTGGAACAACTGAAGCAAGTATTGAGGTACATCAACAAAACACATTATAAAAATACACTGTGATATGACAAACATGGGTCTTTAAAGATTCATAATTAAGCTCCCCACATGTAGGCTATTTCAAACTTTATAAGTTGCACCTGCCAGGTGTCAGAATAATGGATATGAATATATTCAGGATATTTATGATACCAGGCCATTCTATATTATAACTGCCTGAAACTGACTGTCAGTGATTGATCTTTTAAAACTTTAAGCACACACATCAAATGTCACATATGCTCTGAAGGAGTGCTTTGCTTTTTCTTATTTTCTACATTTACTATATTTTAGGTATTTGGTAGGTAATTATGAAGATAAAAATAAATATAACCTTATTTGAAAAATTGTCATCATGTGTGTCAGGGAACATATGTGTTAAAGCCGGGACAAAGGTTAATAAGATGGTCCGGCAGCGAAAACTCACAACTGAAGCATGACTAACATGATCTCACCCAAACCCTCTCTGTCTGTCCAGCAAGAGGAATGAAGAGTTCCCCATTGCTAAGGTGGGTACCAGAGAGGATAATCATCTCATCATGGCATCATGGCATTTCCTACACACTCCAAGTGTGGGGTAAATGACAAGCAAACAGCCACAAACCAAACCATGTGGCCCATGGAGTCAGGGTATCACTTAGGTCTGGCAAAGGAGTGAGAAGATACAGCCACTGTCATTTCTCTCCTTGTCCTCAATTCTATTTTACCCGGAAAAAAAAAATCCATCTTTTTTCTCTCTTACTCCCAACAAACCTTTACCTCCCTACAGCTCATCAATGCCAACCTGAATGTGCCTTTATAGCATCCACTGGTTCCTGCCTTGTGCCTGGACAGCCACCTCCATCCCTCATTTCACATTAATCAATATTTTCTTCCACTTGGTCCTCACGGTGCTCATTAATGTCCACCTTAACTTACTGCAAGTAAAACTGCATGGTGTCAGAATGGGAATTAGTTACTAAAAATTTCAAAAGGAGAAAAAATATATCTGCCATTCAATGTTTTTATTGTGGATATTCTCAAATATATACTGAGTACAGAGAAAGAGTAAAAAACTTGCCTACATCCAACTTCAAAGACTGTTAACTCATAGCCAGCATTATTTTATTATAGCCGCATTCTACCTTAGTTTATTACCTTTCCTAACAGATTATGTTAAACTCAACCACAGACATGACATAATTCCACTCATAAATATCTCTGGATATATACTTAGTGGAGAGGGATTTCCCTTTAAGCAAAAGTGCAACTTCTTTATAGCAACTAAAGTTTAATATTGTCTTGGTAGTATCTTTATCATCCTGTGTGGCTTAGTCATCTCTCCAAAGTGGGTGTGCATGCATGAAAATGTTGGCAATGTTATTCAAATAAAGAAAGCAAACATTTTCAAGGTCACCGGGTTGGAGAGGTGGCTCAGAGGTTAAAAGCACTAGCTGCTCTTGCATAGGACCAGGGTTCAGTTCACAGCAACTACATGGCAGCTCACAACCGTCTATAATGCCAGCACCAGGGACTCACACATCCACTTCTTGCCTCTGAAATCCATACATGTAAGAAAAACAACCATCCACATTGAATAATAAACAAACAGATGCTTTAAAAATAATGATTAAAATTTTTCTTTGTCTTGTCTCCATTTACTTAAAAATTGTAAGCAAAGATGTAAACACCTGTTGAAAATCTGTGCAGTGGAAATTCCTCTGATACTGACAACACCATGCCTACTCCTTCCACCTGCAGGACTTCAAAACCCTCCTTACAGCTTCTTATGGGTAGAACCATACCTCTCTGGGTCTCCCTTCCTTTGGAGACTTAAAGATATGCCAATTTCCTCTGTATTAATGTCCCCAAAGACTTCCAAATTTTAAGGAGTGTCAGCTCACCAAAATTGAACATCTCACTCACTAGAGTTGTTAGGTATAAAAATTCATCTTCTATGAAATATTTTCAGTGAAAAATAATGTGAGCATATTGGTAACTTCCTGAAAAAATGTTTTATGAAAAAGCAATTATGGATAAAAGAAATGAAAAATAGAGGAAAGAGGTTTCATGGCATAGAAAGAAGCTTAAGAAAGTTGTAGATCATAGCTATGGTGCAAATTAGCAGAAACAAAGCCCAAAGGTGGAGACTATGAAGAAGACAGTGGACACTCAGAGCAACTGAGTCCCATGACATCATCATTTTTTTCTTAGCATCCTTAGATACACACAATACTGCTTGTGCCATGGGAGAAATATCCTATCATAGGACTTCCTGAGATCATATTGCCATCTCTGGCTACTGGTGACATCACCACAATCTTTAAATATTCAGGGGTGACTCAAGTTCATAGCATTCTGTTCCAAGTGTCTCCTAAGTAAGAACACAGCTCTTCAGCTACATGGCAGTACCTGCTTTCCTTATAATAGTTGATGAATATTTTCAAGGGAAAGCGTCCTTCTGATCACATTCAAACCTGTATCTTAGGCATCTTAGGGTTATATTTTGCTTGGTTTTGTTGGCACGATTATGAACATTTTAAAACTGAGAAAGCCATGGAAAAATACAGAAATCAAAATGTGTTTGTTGATTCCCTTTTGAGCAAAACAGTAATTTTAAGCTAATCTTGGAATTTGGGGGACAATATGGGAACATAGTTTTCAATATTCTTTTCATTAATATATTGAGACTAATTGCATGATACAAAGAGTTTATAAAATCTTGTATATTCACATCAGAAATAGAATTTCCTTGTCAGGTGCAAATATTCTCACCCAGATCCAACCAAACTCAACACAGATCCTTTGTGTAAGGATCTGAAAGCCTCCAATTATTATACCATTCAAAATAATAATTTATAATATGTATTACCAGTTCTAAATGCACTGGGACATTTTTTTAAATTTTTATGATAATTTCATACACAGGTACAATGCATTTTGATCATATATACACCTGCCCTCTCCAACTCTTCCCTGCCCACCACATCTCATTTTCAAATTCATATCCTGTTTTTTGATTATTTTATTGCTACACACACATACAGATACACTAACCACACACACACACACACACACACACACACACACACACACACTTAAACATGGCCATTGTCATGGGCATGGGGCATTTTAAACACGTTTTCCAACATAATATAATGGACTGGTGGCATCTTGAGAAATGGCAGTAGACCCAAGTCTCAATTGATAAAAATACTTTTCTCAAAAAAAAAATATATATATACAGAAACTTCACTTCACACTTGTGACTTCCTATGTCAAACATCTGAGTGACTGTCACTGCACAAGACAGACAAATAGACTCCTTGTCAAAGGCTGCTCACCCTGAGGTCATCAGAATGCAGGCCATTATCTACAAGGTAAGCATATCTTTTAAAATCTGAAACTCAGCCTAGAGAAATCCTTCACATATCATTAACTCAAGCAGAGAACAGAAAACCAGAATATTACACTTGTGTGAGTCAATTTATAGAAGAGATGAGAACCATTGTTCTGCTCAGAAGCAGCTAAGATCAGTCGGGAGTAATTAAGACTGATGTGTGCACACACAGTGACTAAATAAGAAGAAGAACGTAGAAAGACAGCATCACAGTTGGGTTAATTAGCAGTTCCATTGGGAGGCAAAACGTGATTAGTGGATGAGTCTCAGTTGGATAACAACATAGCTTTTGAGAAGCTTGGGTATGAGTTTTGGCTGCAACATACAAAAGAGAATGCCAATGGTAGGACATCAGTGGTATATTCAGGAACTGACTCAACTAAACCAAGAAGGAGAACAAAAAGACACAGAGTAAAATCAACATGAGCCCCTACAAAACTTCAAATTGTTGATGGCAGAGAAAAGGGTGGTATGAGGATCAAAGGAAAGTTCTCTAAACTATGATTTTTTTGACATGAAGTCAATGAGAACTACTGTTAATCTCCTTCCCTTTGAGAATATGATGTGGAAACTTCTCTGGAAGGTCCCTATATCCCCTTCTAAAGGCTAGGATCCCCTTAAAGTATTTTCCCATTTCTCCCACCATTCTAGGAATTGCAATGGCTTGTTACCAGCCAAGAAGCAGGGCTCACTCAGACTCAGTTAGATCCTATAATGATCTAATGATCCAACAGAATGGGCCAGGTAAAAGGCATTTTACAACTGTGGGTCTTACAGTTGGAGGGAACATTAAAGGCCATAGAGAACCATAGCCCTTTAGTTTATAGATGGAAGAGAAGTCGGACCACATCACAGGCTGTCAATCACAAACCAGAGTCTAAGGAGATGGCTAAGTGGGTAAAGTGCTTGCCCAAGTATGAGGACCTCAGGTCAATTGCCAGAAAGTATATAAAGTAAAGCCTGGAGTCAGGGTATCTACTTGCAATCCCATTCATAGGGAAGTAGAGACAGACACACCCCTGGAGCTCGGTGGTCGGCATGGCAAGCCCCAGTACAGTGAGAGACCTTGTCTCAAGAGCCAGTTGAAAAGCACCTAAAGACAACAACCCAAGTTGACCTCTGGCCTCTGTATCCACTTGTACACAGGTGTTCCTGCCCCTGAACATAAATGTTCACACCCAGACAAATACACACAAACATAATTAAAAGTCGCAAATCGAATGAGTTTTAGGCCCATAGCAGTTCATGCCTTTAATCCTAGCACTCTGGAATCAGAGAAAGGTGGATTTCTGAGTTCAAGGCTAGCCTGGTCTACAGAATGAGCAACAGGGAACCCAGGGCTATACAAAGAAACCCTGTCCCTAAACACCAAAAGATGAAAAGAAATGATTTGTGTCCAGCCTCACAAATCAATTGAGTTTTAGAAATAGGCACAGAACCTAAATTCTGGACACAGAAAACACCTTTAACCACAGAGCTGGTTCGGGTCTACAAACAAGCATCGGATTGGTGTTTCCTTTGGCTGAAGTACAACTGTGCCATCCACCTTCTCTCTTGCATGGAAAACACGCTGTAGAAGCAGAAGTCAAGGAGGAACTGTGTCTTATGTGGAACTCTGAGAGAGACCTGAAAAGCAGGGACATGGTCACACTGGGACTGAGCCATGCCTCCTGCAGAGAGCACCATGAGCTATCCTAGAGAGCAGTGACAGCCTTGGTTTTCACGGAGCCCATCTGCCTCTTCTGAGGTACCCAGTACTTCCATATCCATTGCAGAGTAACCCATTACTCCAATCCCTTTCCTTTTCTTATCATTAAAAACAAATTTTAAATTTGGATATATATTTAGTTATATTGTTCCCTCCCCCAAGTCTTTCCAGATCCTTTCCCCCTCCCTACCAAACCCAACTTTAAGTTCTTTCTCAAAAAACAAAAAACAAAAAAATTCTAAAACAACAATAAAACCCCACAAAATCAAGACAACAAAAATAAAAGTCACCCAAAAAGAAAATGAAAAATACTGTAACCAATTAAAAGCATACAAAACACTGTGCAATCTGTGCAAGAGGCAGAGCAGATGGAGGATACCAAGGAAACTGAGGCCTTTAAATATTGATATGAGTTGATATAAACTCATGAGAGTAATGCAACATGCACAGGGCCTGTGCGGTCTGCCCCAGGTCCTCTGTGCACATTATGTCTTCTGGTTCAGTGTTTCTATGGGATTCCTGAGTATGTGAATGAGGGGTCTCTGATTCTCATGCCGTTTCTTGGACTCTTTTCCTTCCATTGGCTTGGCTTGTCCAACTTGGATGTGATATAGTTTTTGTTTTGTATCATTATATTTAATTTTGTTATATTTAAAAAAATAATGGGTGAATGAACAAAAAACTATTCACTAGGGTAAAGGTGAGCAACTGAACTGTCATTTATACCTGCAAGGAGAAAGAAAATCAGTTTTCTTCAATAAAGTGACATTAGGTATATCAATAAATTTTTGATGCCATCTTGGACACTCATTAGTCACATGTTAAACACAGGACTCTCTCAGGACCATCAGCCCATGAGAATGCATTGGAGCTTTGAATCTGAGCAGTCTGACTTTTGTTGATCTAGACTGTGTCACAGTTACTGGTTAGTACCTTCTGGACGTGCTTAACACCTGGGAACTTCAGCTTCACCTATAAGATGGACATAATGAGGCAGCATTCCCCAGAAGGGTTTGCACAATACCAAAAGTAAAGGGAATCCATCTTGTCCAAAATGCAGATTAACTCTTCAAGACCCCACATGAAGTTTACTAACTTCCCAATGTGGTATATTTCCATGAATTCAGTAAGTATTTTAAGGCATCATCTGTCCATTACAGACAATTTTCCTGTTATTCTTATGACAGTAAACCAACAAAAGAAAAAAATGAAAGAAAACTCATTTCCCTTTTTGATGAATATTTGCAGCAAGTTCTTCCCATCCTTACTGAGGGTCTTTTTCCAGGTCAAGGTCACATCCTCACATTTGTAAACATCTTCTCAATTTGCTGCTGGAAATATCCTTGAGAATGAACCCTTAAGGACCCTAACCAAACCACCATGTAACTCCTAATAATGGCGAATCTCTAGCATCAGCTTGGTGGGATTTAGGATCACCATGGAAACACACCTCCAGGGATGTCTCTGAGGAAGTTCCTAGGCTGGGTTAAGTGAGGTCGGAAGACTGACCCTAGTGGATAGCACCATGCAATTTGCTGGTGTTCTTGGATGAATAAAAGGGAGAAAGTCCACAGGGTGCCAGCATTCATCTCTCCAGACTTCCTGACATAGATGCAAAGCTCTCAGCTGACTCACACCCCTTTAGCCATTTGCTCTCCCACTGGGACGGAGTGTACCCTCAGGCTGTGAGCCAAAATAAACCGTTTCTCTCCTAAGTTAACTCTTGTTGGATCTTTGTCACAGCCATGAGAAAACAAATTAATACATCCCCCTTCAAAACTTCCTTCTCCACACCTGGGACCATTGCCTGTGACAGCACCATTTTTGAGCTTGTAAATGTTTCAGGCAGACCACTAGGCCTCAAATGGTCTGTGCTTTTCAGCCTCATTAGCTCTTCTCTTCCTACAATGCCTCTGTCTTTGCAATGGTTAATGTTATGTGTCAGTCTGGCTACGCCATGGTGTGCACAAATTGGGTCAAAGATCTGTGAAAGTGTTTACTTACTTAATGCATGAGATGATTGTTTAAGTCAGTAGACCATGGATAAAGCAAAATGCCCTTTAATGTGTAGATGGTCCTCTTCTAAGCAGTTGAAGTCTTAAATGGAAACTCACTCTGACCTATATGAAAAAGGAAAGAATTACACAGAAGACTGTAACCCTAGCCTAGATCCAGGATTCTAGCCTGCTCGTCAGTCTACAAATTCTAGGCTCACCAAGCTTCCATGATTACATGAAGCAAGCCCTAAAAATCTTTTTAAAATGGGGTGGAAAAATGGCTCGGTAGTTAAGAGCACTGGCTGCTCTTCCAAAGGACCAGGGTTCAAATCCCAGCACCCACATGGCAGTTTGAAACTGTAATGGCTGGGCATAGTGGTGTATGCCTTTAATTACATCACTTGGGAGGCAGAGGCAGGTGGATCTCTGTGAGTTCGAGGCCAGCCTGGTCTACAGAGTTCTAGGATAGCCAGTACTGTTACACAGAAAACCATGTCTCAAAAAAAAAAAAGAAAAGAAAAAGAAAAAAAATCTTTAAAAAGCATTTCTCTCTCTCTCTCTCTCTCTCTGTGTGTGTGTGTGTGTGTGTGTGTGCGCGTGCGTGTGTGTGTGTGTGCGCGTGCGTGTGTGTGTGTGCGCGCGTGCGTGTGTGTGTGTGCGTGCGTGTGTGTGTGTGTGTGTGTGTGTGTGTGTGTGTGTGTGTTTTGCTTCTTCCCTGAATAGTGCTGACTTTTCCCTTTCCTGATGCTCCTAACCGCTTAGATGTGTTCCTATCCTCCAAATACAATGTCACTGTAGATTGGAACCCTAAATCTAGTGAACACCTATGTCCTGTGTGCTTGCAGATAGTCAGTTGTCGTTCATGGCTGAACAAGACCAAACTGCGGTGTACACAGGATTTATCAGTGGTCTCCAGCCTGGGCTACACACACATAACCATCAGAGTATGTTTCTAGCAGGCACCATTGTTACATTTCCTTAGACCTTACATTTTGTAAATGATGGTACCTTTCTATAGATAAATGCTCAACCAGACCTGGTGTTTTCATAAGAAAATGTGTCTCTCCTCAGAACCAGTGTGATAGGGATCCACTTGCCCCTTCCCACCCTTCTGGAGCCATTTTCCAACCTCCTACCCATCTTGTCCACACAGATGAAAGTCTGGAAATAGTATTGGCTGTCTCCCCTACCTCTGTATTGATTCTTTTGAAATCATCACTGGAGTCCTGGAGGTGTTTACTCCCACCTTTTGGCTAAATTGCTGATGGCCCCAAATTGCTTGTTAATTTTACAGGCAGTAGAACAGCAGTTCTCAACCTGTGGGTCTTGATCCGTTTGGGGGTGACAAACAACCCTTTCACAGGGGTCACCTAAGACCATCCTGCATATCAGATATTTACATTATGTTACATTAGTAACAGTAGTAAAATTACGGTTGCTAAGTAGCAGTGAAAATAATTGTATAGTTGGGTGTCAATAGGACATTAGGAACTGTATTAAAGGGTTGCAGCATTGCGAAGGTCGACAACCGCTGCAATAGAGGATTGCGTTTAGTTGTGCTGTTGTTTCTCCCTTTCCTTCTGTGTCTCATTTCCTTGTTTCCCTCCCTCCCTTCCTTCTCTTCTTTCAGTTTCTCCTCCTTGTTTTACACGTTGGTCAAGTTTGTGTGTGCTCTTGTGTGTGAGAATACAGGATGCATGGGTACCACAGCGCAAGTACACAGGTGAGAGGACAACTCGTGGGTCTCTGCCTCCCACCACATTTAAGACAGGGCCACTTCTTCATCATTTTCTGTTGTTTGCTCCAGGCTAGCCCATTCACAGGACTGATTCTCCTGCCTCCACAGCCCATCTCAGCATGGGAACACCGGCATTACAGACACCACGCTAGTGCACCTGGTTTTTACATGTGTTCTGGGAATTTTAGCTCAGGTCCTGAAGTTCTCACATCAAATACTTTACTGACTGACACCTCTCTCCAGCTCTCTTTCCTACTTTGTCCGCCCCCCCCCCTCCACTTTGTTTTATCTCCTCTTTGCCTCATTTTCTTTTCATTGTATTCTTTTGTATTAAATTTTCACACAGACCTTCTTTTGTGTACATTGTTACAGAGGAGATAAGAGCAACTCTCCTGAGACGTAAGATGATTTTGACACAGCTTACGTTGTGTGGAGCTGACGTTTGTCTGACTGTGTATAGTCTAATCACAGAGATGACAACCTTTACTGCCGCCCTCCTGCTTGCAGCTCTTAATCCTTTGGGTTTTTTTTTTTTTCTTTAGCTTCTCTACTTTGAACTAGCCTTGATGTGACGTTCCAGTGACACAAGGAATTCTTGGCTCAAACACCTGAAGTGGCTCATTATTCTTTCTCATAAAATCCCTTTGCATCCCTGAAGGTAAGGACATGTGGCTGAGGGTTAGGTTCTATCCCAGATAATCAGATCTAGTTATATTTCCAATACAAGTACCCTGGGACACTGAGTTCCATAGAGGAGAATATGAGAGGGGAGAGGAGGACTGAGAAGGAGAGACATAGAAAGAGAGAGGGCCAGGAGAGGGAAAAGATTTGTTTACAGGCACTTTTCCCGAAGGAGAGACATGAGTTAGCTATTTTTTTTACAGCATAGTAGATTGAATCAAGCTGGAAAGGTTTCCCAAAGAGCAGAAGACCCCAATGCAAAACTCTGTACAATATCTAATTTGGATAAGACATAGGAATATATTCCACAGACAAATACATAACCTTTGCTGGGTAGTTACAGGTCAACCTGACACAAGCTAGTCATTTCACAAGAGGGAATCTCAGCCGAGAAAATGTCCCCTGCTAGATTGACCTGTGGATGAGCCTGTGGTGCATATTCTTCATTGATATGGGAGGGCTCAAGTCACTTTGGGCAGCCCCATGCCAGAGCTAGTGGTTCTAAGTACTTCAAGAAAGCAGGCTAAGCAAGCTATGAGGAGCAAGCCAGTAAGCAGCATTCATGTCTGATTGTTACATCAGCTCCTGCCTCCATCTGAGTTCCTGCTCTGACTTCCCTGGATGAAGTAATACAAGCTGTAAGCCAAAATAAACCCTTTTCTCCCAAAGTTGCTTTTGGTTATGTTGTATTTCATCACAGAAATAGAAAGCAAGCTAAGACATAGGCCTTTCAAATTACTCAAAACTGTTGCTCCTTGCCAGAAAAAAAGTAAATCCTTCAAAAATTGGGCCATAGCCAAATTTACATTTGATTCAGTTCAAATTTAGGCAAAATAGTGAAAGGTTAAGAAGTTTTAAAAGTGTAAATAAAAGAGTGAGAGCAGTTATAGAGAAATTCAACACTTGTGTGTATCTATCTGAGATGTTTGATTTCACACAAGAGCATGGACGAAACAGAACAATTTCCTCCCAATGTGGGTGAATTTCAATATTTACCTGTCATTTTGACATGGAGCTTTACAAAGAGAGCGCAAATGTCACTGCAAACTCAATTAATTCACATATTTACTCTAATCTCAGGTTTTAAAACCAATTTCTAAAGTGGTATATCGAATTGGTTTTTGGTTTTTTTTTAACATTTTATTATTTCTTAGTACAAAGACAAAGCTGCTATTGAAATAATGGCTTTGTAGCTCTTGGGATAATTTTCCACAACTTTCCAAAAACTTGATAAAATAAATTCAGGTGTCTTTTTTTTTCACCCCCTGAAACTGATACCCCAGCCTGCCCTTGACTTGTGATGACTGTGATATAGTCTAGTAAACCTGGGGTCCCCGAGGACAGCTTCTTCACTGCCACAGCAATTTTTCTCTTCTCTTTCTTATAGAAAAGTGTGGAGAGCCACAACCCTAAGATGGCGCCTGGCTTGATGCCAGAAAGCTCAAGTTTAGCTGTAAACAAGCCTTATTTGGTAGCGGCTGACTAGCCCGGTGTGCTTCCTCCTTTTGTGAGCCTATCTTGGATCGCTAGGTGGCATGATCTGATTGGGTTTGAGTAGGCATATAAGGGCTTGGGGGAGGAGAAGCAGAGACACAAGCAGGGAAGCGGATGTACAAGGTTCCTGAATAAACTGCTTGAAGAAGAATCGTGGTTGTGTCTTTCCTGCTGGTCGGGGGACATGACAGAAAAGGAATCCTATTATTAAGTGCTTAAAATATTCAAGGCTCTAAAAGGGAGATACTCTCAGTTCCACAGATTAATAATAACAATAAGAGACACAAAATGGAAGATAGGGTTCACAGCCAAATATAAAATTACATTTGCAGAATGGAAATCAGACTCAATTTTCTTTCAAGCATGTGTCTCTGATTTATAGACCCCTCTCCACTGACTACATCCTTGTGTTGTGATTTTTTTTCCTTTCATGACCACACCTGCTTCTGGACAAAGGACCTTATTCATATTTGAATCTCTTCTAATACACAGTCTCCTTGGTCACACAAAGGTTAGTGACCATAAATGTTGGTCAAAATCCTAAGATGAAGAGATACACAATAAGATGAAGAGAAAATTTTAGATAATGCCAGCATCGGGTGTGATGCCCAAAAAATATGGAGAGTGTGGGTGGATAGGGCCATGTTGTACAAGTTGTTGTTCCTATGATATTATACAAATATCAGATGGGTAACCTGGAGCTAACAGACATGCCACCAGGATTTGGATCTGAAGTAAGTAATCACGGTGGAAGGGTGGGACTGGAGGGGGGAGTAGGGAGGGGATTGTGATTGAGGTGTAACTTGAAGAAATAAAAAATAAATTATTAAAAAAAAGAAATATTTCCTCATGCTTATCCAACAAGGGAACTCTCCAGGTCTATCCTAACTCACATTGGCAATGAGCACAGACTGTCAATCTCTGAGGAATCAGCAGCTTTAATTAAGACATGAGTGTGCTTTTTAATAAAGGCAGATGCATAGTCTGAATTTTAGCCAGTAGTATTTGGGCATTCAGTTATGTCAAGGGTATAATTTGGAACAAAGGCCAGTATCTAAGGAGAGTGAAACAGAATGAACAAAATATTCATGAGTCTGAAACACAGTTGATGAAGGTTATAGAAAGCATGCAAAAACCTAGAGGGATGTCCTGGAAATGGACATAATACTATTGCAGATGTCACTGCAAACAAATAAGACCCCAGGGGGAGTTGCCTGACTATTTGAAAAGTAATGGTGGGCAGCAGGCTTGACAAGCTAGTGGCTTCACTGTGGCTGGGAAGTTAGCCTGAGAAGTCAATAAAGACCCAGACAAGAAGTTTAGGAGTGCAGCAAACTTTGGTAAATGTCTGATGAGCTAACATTAAGCATCTGAGATGTACGCCATGATGCTCAAGGAAGCTGCTGCTAGGATGTTCCAGGTTTGAGTTGGACAGAGCCTCTAAGTCTGCCTGCCAAGTGAAGCATTTCAATAAAACCCAGTTACATGATGCTCTTTACACACCAAGAGTATATGACAAGTCCAACCCAGAAGTGACAGCAGATGTGTGTTAATCCACACATATACTCTTCCACCTGGTCCTCAGCAGTGAGTTCCGGCGCTCATCTGCCAAATGGCTGATGAGGCACAGCAATGCTACTTCCCCACATAGAAATCAAATTGAGGCTTTGAACTACAGCACAAATTTGATAAATAGCAAAGGACCAGATGCATAGAGTTCACAGTACTATACTTGTTTAGATG
This sequence comes from Lophiomys imhausi, assembly GCA_907164525.1. NCBI lineage: Eukaryota > Metazoa > Chordata > Mammalia > Rodentia > Muridae > Lophiomys > Lophiomys imhausi. The sequence continues at coordinate 5,392,334 of CAJQZJ010032054.1, read as the reverse complement.
AGATTGTACCGAAAAAATCATTATCCTAACTCAAAGGTTGAGTCTTCTACATGGGTTCCATTTTTTTAAGATTTATTATTTATTGTGGTTATGGGTGGGAGATTATGCCCACAGAAGCCAAAAGGGGACACTGGACTCCCTAGAGCTTAATTTACAGGTGGTTGTAAACCATAAGTGTTAGGGAGAAATCTTCACTCCTATGAAAGACTAGTAAGTGCCCTTAAATACTGAGCCATTTCTTCAGCCCCTATATTCCCTTCTTATATACACTAATGGATGGCTATTGAAGCTATGAAGGATGGCTATTGATGGTTCAGCAGTTGGGAGCACTAGCTATTGCAGAGGATCTAGGTTTGGTTCCCAGCACCCACATGGTGATGTACAACTATCCATAACTATAGTTCCAGGGGACCCATCATGTTCAACTGGCCTCCATGGGTACTATAAGCACATGGTGCACATACAGATAAGTAGGTCAAACACTCATACAGAAAACTAAACTAAACAAATATTTAATAAGACTTCTCATGCTAGCTTTGCATACTCATAAATATTAGCAGGAAGGGACAAGCTGAATGTAAACTATCAATGCCCAATGGTTATCAAGAGTTCATATGGGGATGACTATCTTAAATCTTGGCTTCTTCAGTATCAAAATGTGAATCTACCTTCTTTATACATAGACTGATGCTAAGGAGGAAGTAAACAATCATCTCTTCCTTCCAGGCAGGGCACTGAGGACAGATGAAAGAAAAGATCCTTCCATTCAAGTCCAGTTTGGTGAGCCAATGAATTCATTTGGCTTGCTCACGGAAGAACAAGTAAGGAAATACAAACAAGAGCAAACGTGGATAACTCAAAAGCACCCATGCCACTGGAAGCCCCACACCTGCATTTATGACAGCTTATTCATGGAGATTGTTAGATAGTAGAATGTTAAAGCCAGGTGCCAAATACAGATGGACTGGACATTGGGAATGTATGCCAAGCCTTATAATTTTCATAATTGTGACCTAATTATTTTTGTTCTTTTGTATTGAATTTTTTATAAGACAAAGAGCCATTGTTGGACTGAAAGGGGGAGCTTTTGGGGGGGAAGATATACCTTAAACCTAAAAAAAAAAAAGGAGCGGATGAGGGGGTGAGAGGGGGAAGAGGATGGGAGGGTGGGACCAGAGTGGGGAGTAGGGAGGGGATTGTGATTGAGATGCAACCTGAAGAAATAAAAAATAAATAAAAGGTTTTTGAAAAGCTGTCTGGCCTTTCAGTCTCCATACTCTGCTCCATGTGTAGACCACATGCTGCCTGGAATTGGGGCTGGAATCTCAGCTGAAAGTCTGATGATCTTCCACCCCGTCCTAATGCTAAGACTCCTAACAACCCCAGTGCCATCATATAGGTGTGGCTATCACTGTCCTGTCTTGCTTATTTCATTTCCCTGACTAGATCATGTCTTCGCCATAGTTCGGTGGCATGGCTACGCTGACCTCAGAACTGATTAAGTTGTACTACAATAAGCAAAAAAGCATGCCATTTGAAAACTAAAGGAAAGAGAGGTCGCTCCATTCTTACCTTGGGTCTACTTCCATCCTCACTCTCTGTACAAAATATAAGCAGATTGTGGAGGTAACATATTCAGCATAACATTTTGTGCTGGCCTTGCCCCTTTCTTGTTTGACTTAGATTGGCGAGCCAACTCTCAGAACACAGGAACACTACAGGCTCCTGTGTCAATGACTTCACACATGAACTTGGCTACTTAAGCAGCTAGTTAGATATTGGCAGGCATGGAGGACATTGAGGAAGAACTCCTCCTTCACAATCAGCTTCATATTAAACCAGTAGCTGAGGCCTCAGAACTCTTAGTTATTGCTCATGAGAACCAGGTCAGAGAGGCTGGAGAGATGGCTCAGTGGTTATGAGCACTGACTGCTTTTACAGAAGACCCAGGGTCAATTTCCAGCACTCAAAAGGTAGTTGACAACTGTCCATCACTCTGTTCTAGGGGAGCTGATGCCCTCTTCTGGCTTCCTTATGAAAACAGGCATGCACGCAAGCAAAACACCCATACACATGAAACACAATAAAAATAGTAAGATCTGGGTCATATCTCTGGCTCTAGATGGAAACATGATGTTCTGAACTACCTACCCTGAAGATCTTCACACCACCTATGGGAGGCTTGGGGGATAAAGAACATAGACATACCAATGTGCACTTTCTTAAGAGTTAATTTAAAGTTCTATATCTAACTCAGCTTTCATACTAACTTGCCTCACAATTTTAAAAATATCTTCTTAGATCCAGAACACCCTCTTGATTCCTAAACAACTCAAAATTTAACTATGAGACTCTAGCTATCTATTCTTCAACCACCTCAGAGACCTGAGAGGGATAAATATATCTGATTTTATAGGAAGTGCAGGGCCTGCAGCTTCCAAAACTAAGAAATGACATACCAGTGGCTGCCTGGACACTTCCCATTTTCTCTCCATACATTACAGCATCGCTCTTCAGCCATTTGGCCCCTTTTCTCTGACAGATATTGATTGTAGAGCAGGAATTATGAAGGACTTGCCTACCCTGTCTTGGCAGAGCTAGGCTGTCGACTTACCTGCTTCCAAGTTTTGTCCTTTTTGGACAGAAGTCTGTCTACAGTTGAAGTAAGGGGTTTTTCTTGCCAAGAGAAAGGCTTACCACTAATTCAATCATCTCCCACTGGAGATTCTTCAATGCTCATCTTCTACTTGGAGTAGAATATTTTTAAAATTGTGAGGCAAGTTAGTATGAAAGCTGAGTTAGATATAGTACTTTGAACTCATGGAGATGGTTAGATAGTAGAATGTTAAAGTCAGGTGTCAAATACATATGGACTGGACATTGGGAATGTATGCTAAGCCATATAACTCTTATAATTGTGGCCTATTTATTTCTGTTGTTTTGTATTTTATTTATAGTTATAAGAAAAAGAACCATTTGTTGGACTGAAAGGGAGAGCTGTTGGGGGGAAAAAGAAATACCTTAAACTAAAAAAAAAAAAAAAAAAAAGGGAAGAGGATGGGGAGTTGAGGGGGAGGAGGGTGGAAGGGTGGGACTGGAGGGGGGAGTAGGGAGGGGATTGTGATTGAGAAGTAACTTGAAGAAATAAAAAATAAATTATTAAAATAAAAAAACTGAAAAAAAGAGTTAATTTAAATGGGTATATCAATCATATGGATGGACAAACCCCTTCAGAGAAAACTGCTTTCTTCTGGAAATTTAATGAATAACAAAGCCTGCCTACAATTCACTTCGGCATAACGGACATTTGAGTCTTGAGAATATTCTGCAAGGCAATGGTCTCCTTGGCCATTGTCTACCCTACCTCTTGAGCATGTCGCCCTCAACTCACTATACAGTACACTCTACCTACCCTTTACACTGCCTACTTCATCTCCCATGGATTCTTTCTGTGCAGATCACAGAGGCTGGGCAGTGAAAGGGAGGCAGGCAAGATTTGAGTAACAGAATAGACTTGCTGGTAGAAGGAGCTGGTATAGTTTACCCACTCTCGGTGGGCTTCAGTCAGTTTGTCAGTCATTACAAAATTTTTACAAGATCCCAGCCCCGATGGATGTCCCCTACCTCATGTCCCTCTCTAGCACAGCCCTTGACACAGTTCAAACTCCAACCGGACAGTGCTAGGCTTGGAGCTCTGGAAATACCACCTTCTCATTCTGCCTCCAGCTCCGGGCCTTGTAGCATGTTCCTGCGGATGCAAAACTCAGAGTTCCTCGCCACCTCATGTTTGGCAGCTCGGCTTTTCCATTAACTGTAACCAATTTTCTGTAATGACTTCCCAGTTTCAGATGCCTGGGGCGATTTCTGGTTTCCTGGCTGGGCGCTGACTCAGAATTAAGGCTTTTACCTCTTCCTGCTCGGTCATAATACAGTCAAAGATTAGACAACCTGCTATGTATACCCATGACCCACGCCACTGAGCTACCATATAAGCAAATGACTACGTTAGCCTCAAGTGCTACCAAAACAATGAGAAATACTCTATGATAGTTTGTTTTGATTATTTCCACTCACTTTTACTGCCAATAAATGTTGCACAATATTAAACAAATTGGGGACCATCTGTATTTATGTCTATTAGTTTTATCATTGCTCTGGCCAACTAGCTGACAGAAAGATCTTAAGGGATGAAAGATGTGTTTTGTTCGTGGTTTCAGAGATTCCTGTCCACAGACAGTTGGTGATGTTTCCAGCTCTCTGAGGAGGCAGATCTTCGGGGTAGAGGGCGCTTGCCTCATGGAAGACAAGATATGAAGAGTGCTGAGAACAAGGGCAAACTCAGAGCACATCCTGAGCGACCTACTTCCTCCAATTAAGCCCTACCTCCTGAGACTTCCAGAACGCTCACAAGCTGGGGACCAACTCAGTAGCAATGTGTGGGTGAATTTCTAGTCCAGTGGGGAAAGTGTCAAAGGATTCCTTCTGCAGAGTTTTCCTGATAAAATTAGCATTTGAGTGTTCGTTAAGTCAGAGTCAAGACCAGCCATGACCATTGCATGGTGAGCGTTATTCAACTTCCTAGAACAAGGGGGTAAAAAAATTGATGAATTCAAAGCATGTTTTTCCTCTTTCTCCCTCCGCTAGCTCTCCATCTCTCCATCTCTCCTTCTCTCCTCTCTCTCTCTCTCTCTCTCTCTTTCTGTCTCTCTCCACTCTCTCTCCAACTCCCTCATTTTCTTCCCTTTCTTTGCCTCAAATCATCTTAGCTCCTTATTCTTGGGTCTCCAGACTCTGGCTGCATCCCATCACAATGATCTAGCTCATCCTCCAAGGTTGAATAAATTTCTTCTCATTACGGTGACTGTTTCTCTTTTAATATTTATATGACTTCCTATCTTTTCTTTTCTTTTGCTTCCTGCTAGCTTTGTCCCATTTGGAATTGTTTATTATCTAATCTTTACTTACTCTTTCAATGTATAAATATATATTCCTCTCACTGTCTCTGTATCATCTATGGTATCAGGTGGTACCTCTCACCTCCAATTTTCACATCAATCTCATAAATCAGGCACTATACTCTTATATCACCTGTTTTTAATGTCCACATAGTATTCTATTCCTGAGGAGGTGCTGTAATTTATGTGAGTCAATTATCTGCTGCTTGGAATCAATATTATGTTGCTGTTGTTTAGTTTGCTCTCTATATAACACATGAATTTGGTGCTGTAGTTCAAGGGGAAATTATTACCCTAAATGCCTAACTGGTCAAATGAAAAAATACATTATTTTGGAGTATCAAACATTCTCATATATTCCAGTATTTTAGGAAGCATTGCCCCAATTTTAAATAAAGACAAAGATTCTGTTGTATAATTACATGCTACTGTTTCATTCTAGAAGTTCCCTATTTATAACTTTGCCACTTTCTTTAAAAATACAAAATTAAGGCTTTATTTTTGTCATTAATTTTTAGACTGTTTCGTATTTGTGTAATAAGATAGAAACACACACACACTCTACAGTGTACGTGCAGAGCTCAGAAGATAATGTACAAGAGTTGATTCTCTTCTTCTATCATGTGGGGACTGGGGATGGAACTCAGGTCATGCGAGGCTTTGTGGCAATTGCCCTTACCCACTGAGCCATCTTGCTGATAATCCATAAGAAATGTTTATATGGATCCAAGATGGCGGCAGCCGGCACGGACGTATTTTGATTTTGGGGTCAACAGTCACAAGGTGGCAAGTGTTCCAGGACACTGTACAAAGGGCACGACCCCTTCTAAATCTCACCCAGCTACACAGGGACCACGGAAGATTCCTGGGCAGGATGCCCCTTCCAACTCTCGGACATGCTAGGAAGCCTCTGGACTCGGAAATCGGGATCACCCATCCCCCAAAAGGAGAGACCCCCAGTAAGCTCCAACCTAATACCCAGGCGGCAGATTCAGAAACCATGCAGAGATAATCCCCACCCTGCTGGGCACTCCCAGGTCTCACACAGACGATCTAGCGAAAGGTTGCGACCTTTGGAAGTGAGCTGAGATCCACTGCAAAGTGCCTTCAGACCACAGATCGCAGTCTGTGACGTCACTGGCCAGTGTCCAAGCCGCGGGAGTGGCAAGGCTACTGGACCTGAACTGCAGATTTACCCGCTACAGGAACCAACCCCAGGCAAAATGCGAGATATTTGAAACTGTTGTATATCGGACTTATGTACTAGCATGGGCCCTTCCGTCAGGGAACCAGAGCTTACTTGTACACAGCTCCACCACCTGAATTAATTAGGTCTCCACCTGGGAGGTGGGACTGAATGACTCACCTTATAGGGGTGGAGTAAGGCAACTCGAATCCTACACCACAGTGCCCAATTTGGACCCAAGTCCAGAAGACAGCAAAAAAAATTCCACATGGCCAGAGGCCCCAGACAAAAAAAAAAAAAAAAAACAGAGTGAAATGTCTCCAACAAAAGAAAGCAATGCTATTCCGTCCAGCCCAAACCACCTCACCACAACTGAAACACATGAAAATGATGACAATTCTACAGTATGGAAAGTGATAAAGTCCCTTCAAGAAGAACTTAAAACTATGAAGGAATTCAAAGAAGCCACAATTTTACAAGTCAAAACAACGAATAACATCATTAAAGAGCTCCAAGCCAAGGTGACCCAGCTTGAACAGGAAAAGGACAAAGCAATGAAAGATCTCCAGACAAAAACAAGCAAACTGGAGAAGGAAATGTACAAAATGAACACTACCATTCAAGACATGAAAATAGAAATGGAAACAATAAAGAAAACACAGTCAGAGTTAAAAGAGGAAATGGAGAATCAAGAGAAGAGAACAGGAACTACGGAGATGTGAGTATGAAAAATAGAATGCAAGAGATGGAAGACAGGATCTCAGGCATGGAAGATTCGATGGAAGAAATCAGTACAACATCCAAAGAAAATGAGAAAGCTAAAAAATCTCTCACCGACAACATCCAAGAAATCAAGGACTCAATGAAAAGACGGAACCTAAGAATTATAGGCATAGAGGAAAGAGAAGACTCCCGACTCCATGGTCCAGGAAATATCTTCAACAAAATCATAGAAGAAAACTTCCCAAACCTAAAGAAAGAGATTCCAGTAAAAATCCAAGAGGCTTACAGAACACCAAACAGATTAGATCAGAAAAGAAACTCCTCTCGCCACATAATAATAGAACCTCCAAATGTAGAGAACAAAGAAAGGATATTAAAAGCTGTAAGAGAAAAAGGCCAAGTCACATACAATGGCAGACACATCAGAATCACACCTGACTTCTCCTCAGAAACTTTAAAACCTAGAAGGGCCTGGACGGATGTCCTACAAGCCCTGAGAGAACATAGGTGCCCAGCCAGACTACTATATCCAGCAAAACTCTCTATCAACATAGAAGGAGAAAACAAGATATTCCATGATAAAATCTAATTCAAACAACATCTCCTCACAAACCCAGCCCTACAGAATATCCTAGAAGGAAAATTCTACCCAGAGAAGATAACTACACCCAAGAAAACAGAGGAAATAGAAACCTCCACAGCAACTAAACAAAAGAGAAACACAAGACAGCCAGCTATACCAAACTAATGGGAAATAACAACCCCTGGTCACTAATATCCATCAACATCAATGGACTCAACCCGCCAATAAAAAGACACAGACTTACAGACTGGATCCGTAAACAAGACCCATCTTTTTGTTGTATACAAGAAACACATCTCACTATTGAAGATAAACACTACCTCAGAGTAAAGGGCTGGGAAAAGGTTTTCCAAGCAAATGGACCCAGGAAACAAGCTGGAGTAGCCACCCTAATATCAAACAAAATAGACTTCCAATTGAAGTTAATTAAAAAAGACAGAGAAGGGCATTACATACTCATTAAAGGAAATATCCACCAAGAGGTCATCTCAATATTGAACATCTATGCCCCAAATACAAAGGCACCTACATTTATAAAAGAAACACTTCTAAAACTTAAATCGCACATTGATCCAAACACTTTAATAGTTGGAGAATTCAACACCCCACTCACAACTATGGACATATCATCAAGACAGAAGCCAAACAGAGAAATAATGAGTCTAACAGAGATCATGAACCAAATGGACCTAACAGATATCTACAGAACGTTTCACCCAAACACAAAAGAATACACCTTCTTCTCAGCAACTCACGGAACCTTCTCCAAAATCGACCATATAGTTGGACACAAAGATAGCCTCAACAGATACAAGAAAATAGAAATAACCCCTTGTATCTTATCAGACCACCATGGAATAAAGCTGGACTTCAATAGCAAAAGAATCAACAGAAAGTCTACACTCACATGGAAATTGAACAGCTCTTTACTAGAGGACCACTGGGTCAGGGAAGAAATAAAGAAGGAAATCAAAGACTTCTTAAAATCCAACGAAAATGAAGACACAACATACCCAAACCTATGGGACACAATGAAAGCTGTGCTACGAGGAAAGTTCATAGCACTAAGTGCCTTCAAAAAGAAAATTGTGACAGCTCATATTAGCGAATTAACAGCTAAACTGGGTGAATTGGAAAAAAAAGAAGCAAACACTCCCAAGAAGAGCAGAAGACAGGAGATCATCAAACTTAGGGCTGAAATCAACAACTTAGAAACAAAAAGAACTATACAAAGAATAAACGAAACCAAGAGTTGGTTCTTCGAGAAAATCAACAAAATAGACAAACCCTTAGGCAAATTAACTAAAAGACAGAGGGAGAAAACACAAATCAACAAAATTAGAAATGAAAAGGGTGAAATAACAATAGACATTGAGGAAATCCAGAGAATATTTGGATCCTACGTTAAAAATCTATACTCCACCAAATTTGAAAACTTAAGTGAAATGGACAATTTTCTTGATAGATTCCACCTACCAAAGCTAAATCAAGATCAGATAAACAGATTAAACAGCCCTATAACCCCTAAGGAAATAGAAACAGTCATTAAAAATCTCCCAACCACAAAAAGCCCAGAGCCAGATGGCTTTAGCACAGAATTCTACCGGACCTTCAAAGAGGAGCTAACACCAATACTTTTCAAACTCTTTCACCAAATAGAATCTGAAAGAACATTGCCAAACTCATTCTACGAGCCACAATCACCCTGATCCCTAAACCACACAAAGACCCAACAAAGAAAGAGAACTTCAGACCAATCTCCCTCATGAACATAGATGCAAAAATACTTAATAAAATACTAGCAAACCGAATTCAAGAGCGCATCAAAAGTATCATACACCATGATCAAGTAGGCTTCCTCCCAGGGATGCAGGGATGGTTCAACATACGAAAGTCTATCAACATCATTCACCATATAAACAAGATGAAAGAAAAAACCACATGATAATCTCACTAGATGCAGAAAAAGCATTTGACAAAATCCAACACCCCTTCATGCTAAAAGTTCTGGAGAAAACGGGCATACAAGGGCCGTACCTAGAAATAATAGAGGCAATATACAGCAGGCCAGTGGCCAACATCAAAATAAATGGAGAGAAACTTGAAACATTTCCTCTAAACTCAGGGACAAGACAAGGATGTCCACTTTCACCATATCTCTTCAATATAGTACTTGAAGTTCTTGCTAGAGCAATAAGACAACTAAAGGACATCAAGGCGATAAACATCGGAAACGAAGAAGTCATATTATCCCTATTTGCAGATGATATGATAGTATACATAAGCAACCCCAAAAATTCCACCAGAGAACTCTTACAGCTGATAAACACCTTCAGCAAAGTGGCTGGATACAAAATTAATTCAAAAAAATCAGAAGCCCTTCTTTATACAACAAACAAATGGGCTGAGAAAGAAATAAGGAAAACAACCCCCTTCACAATAGCCGCAAACAACATAAAATACCTGGGAGTAACTCTAACCAAGCAAATAAAGGACCTGTACAACAAGAACTTCAAGCCCTTGAAGAAAGAAATGAAAGAGGCCTTTAGAAGATGGAAAGATCTCCCATGCTCATGGATAGGTAGGATCAACATAATAAAAAAGGCCATCCTACCAGAAGCAATATATAGATTCAATGCAATTCCTATCAAAAACCAACACAATTTTTTATAGACTTGGAAAGAGCTAGCCTCAATTTCATATGGAACAACAAAAAGCCCAGAATAGCTAAATCAATCCTGTACAATAAAAAAACATCTGGAGGTATTACCATCCCAGATTTCAAGCTGTACTACAGAGCAATAGTTGTAAAAAACAGCACAGTATTGGTATAGAAACAGACCAGTAGATCAATGGAATCGAACTGAAGATCCAGAAATAGACCCACACACTTATGGCCACCTAATTTTTGACAAAGAAGCCAAAATGGCACAATGGAAGAAGGACAGCATCTTCACCCAATGGTGCTGGTCCAACTAGATGTCCATTTGTAAAAGAATTAAATTAGACCCATACTTATCACCTTGTACAAAACTTAAGTCCAAGTGGATCAAAGACCTTAACATAAGGCCAGTCACACTAAATCTACTAGAAGATAAAGTGGGAGAAACCCTCGAACTAATTGGCACAGGTAACAACCTCCTGAACAGAACACCAACAGCTCAGGACTTGAGATCAACAATCAATAAATGGGACCTCATGAAACTGAAAAGCTTCTGTAAGGCCAAAGACAATGTCATTCGAACAAAACGGCAGCCTACAGACTGGGAGAAAATCTTCACCAACCCCACATCTGACAGAGGGCTAATATCCAAAATCTACAAAGAACTCAAGAAATTAAATGCCAAGAAACCAAATAATCCAATCAAAAAATGGGGGACAGAGCTAAAGAGAGAATTCACAAAGGAGGAATCCCTAATGGCTGAGAGACACTTGAAGAAATGCTCAACATCCTTAATCATCAGAGAAATGCAACTCAAGACGACTCTGAGATTCCATTTCACACCTGTCAGAATGGCTAAGATCAAAAACTCAAATGACAGCACATGCTGGCGAGGGTGTAGAGAAAGGGGTACCCTACTCCATTGCTGGTGGGAATGCAGGCTTGTGCAACCACTATGGAGGTCAGTCTGGCGATATCTTAGAATACTTGGAATAGCTCTGCCTCAGGACCCAGCCATACCACTTCTGGGTATACACCAAAATGCCTCTTCACAGAATCATAAGGAAGTTTCCTCATCTATGTTTATAGCAGCCTTATTTGTAATAGCTGGAAACTGGAAATAACCCAGATGTCCCTCAACCGAAGAATGGGTTAAAAAACTGTGGTACATCTACACAATGGAATATTATTCAGCTATCAGGAACAATGAAATTATGCAATTTGCAGCCAAATGGATGGAACTAGAAAAGCTCATCCTGAGTGAACTAACCCAGACTGAGAAGGACACATATGGCATCTATTCACTTATAGTAGGATTTTAGCTATATAGTAGAAGGTATCGATACTACAACTAACACACCAAAGGGAACTTGGACATAGACTTCTTATTTTTAATTTTTATTCTTTATTCATTTTTTATATATTAGTTATATTTTTTTCTATTTTTTAGTCTTTTTTATCTATTGTATGCTTATTTGTTTGTTTGTTTAGTAGTTCTCTCTCCCGGGCAATGAGACACTTTTCACTGATGGTACTGCTTCGTAGATCCCCAATGAATGAAGAGGCTCTTGGCCCTCATACGACCTCTCAACTGAGATGAGGGACTGTTATATAAGGACACCCCACCCCAGAGAAATGGGATGGAAGGGTTAGGAGGTAAAGAAAAAAAATGAAATGTGATGTTTCGGCCTTTTACTACTAACTGTCATAAACTGTTTAGGATAATTAAGAAATGCAAAGTAATGGTTATGCAAGCCGGTCATTCTGTTAGGTACTATGACAGCCTATTATAGTTACTTGCTAAGCTAATCAGAAATAAATCTGCTAAGTGACAAGCAACATCTGCTTACCCTAATATAAGAGATAGATAGGGCCTCTTCAAAAACCTCAAGAGATCTGCAGAATATGGCATTCAAAGATATTCTCATAACTTTAGATTTTTTTATATCAAGACATATCAACTCCTGACAGCACCCCCTATTCTCCTCCAAGTAGAAGATGAGCATCGAAGAATCTCCAGTGGGAGATGATTGAATTGGTGGTAAGCCTTTCTCTTAGCAAGAAAAACCCCTTGCTTCAACTGTAGACAGAATGCTGTCCAAAAAGGACAAAACCTGGAAGCAGGTAAGTCGACAGCCTAGCTCTGCCAAGACAAGGTAGGTAAGTCCTTCATAACCCCTGCTCTACAATCAATGTCTGTCAGAGAAGCAGGGCCAAATGACTGAAGAGCGATGCTGTAATGTATGGAGAGAAAATGGGAACTGTCCAGGCAGCCACTGGTATGTCATTTCTTAGTTTGGGAAGCTGCAGACCCTGTACTTCCTATAAAATCAGATATATTTATCCTCTCAGGTCTCTGAGGTGATTGAAGAACAGATAGATAGAGTCTCATAATTAAATTTTGAGTTGTTCAGGAGTCAAGAGAAGATACTTTTAAAATTGTGTTGCAATTAGTATGAATGTTGAGTCAGATATAGAACTTTAAACTCATGGAGATGGTTAGATAGTAGAATGTTAAAGTCAGGTACCAAATACATATGGACTGGTCATTGCGAATGTACGTTAAGCCATATAACCCTCATAACTGTGGCCTAATTACCTCTGTTGTACTGTATTGTATTTATTATTATAAGAGAAAGAGCCTTTGTTGGACTGAAAGGGGAAACTGTAGGGGGAAATAAGATATACCTTAAACTTAAAAGAAAAAAAAAAGGGAAGAGGATGGGGGGTTGAGTGTGGGAGGGTGGGACTGGAGGGGGGAATAGGGAGGGGACTGCAATTGAGATGTAACTTGAAGAAATAAAAAATAAAGAAAAAAAGAAATGTTTATATACTAATAATAGAAAAAAATCCATAACTGAACCGATAAACTAGCACAGATGTTCTAACATAGCTGTGGAACTCCTTAAGTACGGCTTATGTGAACTGATGCAACCTCATTCATTAATTCTTTCTTGGTGCTTGGGACTGAAACTTGACCTTCCTTCCCACTAAGCAACACTATGCCTGTACTATCTTACCAGCTGTATTTTATAAAATTTTATTTCATACTGATTTATCTAATTGTAAATTTAAGTAACCATGTGGTTAGTGGCTACTCTATCAAATAGCCTAGCTTTTGATTAAATTAAAGAACTGAGTCTTTCCCATTTGAAGGACAGAGTTAATATTTAGTTGTATAATTGTTTTCTTGGTCTTTATCTTTTTTAAAATTAAGTTTATTTATTTATTCATTTTGCATCCCTACCATAGACCCCTCCCTCCCCTCCTCTGGGTTCCACACTCCCACCCCCTTCCCTCTATCCCCCTTCCCTTCTCCTCAGAAAAGAGGAGCCCCCTGCCCCCATAACATCCCACCCCAGCACATAGAGCCCCATCAGAACTAAGCACATCCTTTTCCACTGAGGCCATGCACCGCAGCCCTGTTAGGGGGAAGTGGCCAAAACACAGGCATCAGAGTCTGTGTCAGAGACAGCCCCCACCCCACGTGCTAGGGGACCCACATGATGACCAAGCTGCCCATCAGTTACATATGTGTAGGGGGCCTAGGCCCAGCTCTTTGATTGGTGCTTCAGTTTCTGTGAGCCCCCATGGTCCTAGGTTAGTCACTTCTTCTTGAGTTCTTGTCCTCTCCTGATCTTTCTGTCCTTCCCTCCCAAGGTCTTGATCTTTAGGCAACTCCTCCTCACAGCACTAACTTAGGGAACATTCAGACATGTGCTTGGTCTCAGATGATTCTACACCTACTGCTGTGCTTTAGTGGAATTAAAGAACTGTTGCTGGTTCTTAAGTGTACTGAGTGACCCAAAATTTTCCCCCCTTTTTTTTTTTTTTTTTTTTTTTGCACATCGGAATCACCTAGGTATACATTTTAAGCCACAAATGCCTATGCTCAAACCTCCAGACACTCTCCAGGGAAATCAAAACAAGATTACAGGACAATTTAGGACCCACAGACATGACCTAGAATCAATGGCTTCTACCTGGCCTTCATGAGATGTGGCCAACTATACAGCCAAGTTATATAAGTTAGTCACTTACCCTTGATGGGTCCCACAACTCTCCGTGCAAAACAGCCTAAGGGTCCCTGGAACAGAGAGCTATGCCCACCTGGGCTTGTCCAATGTGAATGTGTTTATCTCAGATAAAGTCACTGGAACAATTAGGAGTGATTCAGCCCCTCTGAATATCCAGTATGCTCCTGCTTAGCATGGGGTGCCACTGCCTGTCCCGCATCACTATTTAAACCTAAGGGAACCTTTGCTGAGTGAACCTTATTAAGTCAAAATCAGTCAGAATGTCAATCCTAAAGCAACATAGATGCTGTGTGTGAATCAAAACAGGCATTGCTAGCATATACACTTCCCCACGTATTCTTTCTTTTACTGTCTTTATTCAATTTTTCATGCAGATTTCTAAATACTATATATTTTTACATTTTGCCCTATAGTATCCAAATTTAGTTCTATTGTGCAGAAAGACAAGCCCATCCTAGAACTATATTTTAACATTCATATTGTTCTGTATTTTCTCCTTATGATTTCCTTTGTATACAGATAGCATACCCTATTTAATTAGTTATCTAGAACCTATTTTGTTGCAAAAAGTTTCTGATTTTTCTAAAAAGCCACAGCTCACCAAGGTTCGTATTTCATGTTTCCTGGTATATGCTTTCACATAAATTTATTTTGTGTGCGTATGATGTGTGAGCGTGGATACACACTTGCCCTGGTATGCATGTAAAGTTTAGAGGACAGCTTGAAGGAATCTATTCTCCCCTTTTATTGTATGAACCCTGTGGATTGAACTCGGGTCATCAGCTTCAGCAGCAAGTACTGTTATCTGATGAGTCATCTTGCTGGCTTTCCTAGTGTGTTTTCACTGTCCTGTCTACCTTATTGAAAACTTTAAGTATATATTTGGACTTGATGGTGAATGTTCTTCTTAACTATCTATTGTGTTTTAATGTAATAATATCAATATGCTCTAAGATATATCATCTTTTCATAACTGAGATTCTCTTCACTACTCCTATTTTGTTAATTAGCTTAGTTAATTTCTTGTGTAATTTTTCTATATGAAATTTTTTTATAATTTATTTCTTATATATTTGGTTGTGAGCCTAGCCTTTAACGGCTGAGCCATCTCTCCAGCCCTATAATTTATTTCTTATTTCTTCAAGTTACATCTCAATCATAATCCCCTCCCTACTCCTCCTTCCAGTCCCACCCTTCCACTCTCTTCCCCCTCAACACCCCCATCCTCTACCCCCCTTTTTTTTAGTTTAAGGTATATCTTTTTCCCCCCAACAGCTCCCCTTTTCAGTCCAACAAATGGCTCTTTCTCTTATAACAATAAATACAATACAAAACAACAGAAATAAATAGGCCACAATTATGAGAGTCATATGGCTTAGCATACATTCCCAATGTCCAGTCCATATGTATTTGGCACCTGACTCTAACATTCTACTATCTAACCATCTCCATGAGTTTAAAGTTCTATATCTAACTCAGCTTTCATACTAACTTGCCTCACAATTTTAAAAATATCTTCTTAGATCCAGAACACCCTCTTGATTCCTAAACAACTCAAAATTTAACTATGAGACTCTAGCTATCTATTCTTCAACCACCTCAGAGACCTGAGAGGGATAAATATATCTGATTATGTAGGAAGTGCAGGGCCTGCAGCTTCCAAAACTAAGAAATGACATACCAGTGGCTGTCTGGACAGTTCCCATTTTCTCTCCATACATTACAGCATCGATCTTGAAATGATCTTAGTTGGGAAATTATTTTAGGTAGAGGATGTAATTGTATAATAGCATGTTCTGTTCAAAAAAAGATATGCCTTGCATTTCATTGCCATCTCTTATGTCATTTAGTAACATTGTATACCATGCTTATTTTATATTACAAATTTTCTTTGATATTTAGTTATTCATTGGTTAAATTATACATGCAAGCCAGGCATGGTGACTCATGCCTATTATCCCAGCAGATGGGAGGCTGAGGCAGGAGGATTGTCATAAGTTGCAGGCTACCTTGAGCTACAAAGACTGTCTCAAACAAATAGAAAACAAACACAGAAAATATGGACTGTATATCCCTTTCATATTGCCTACCTATTAATATTTATATGTTTGTATATAAGAAGACAAATTAGCTGGGCAGTGGTGCCTTTAATTCCAGCATTCAGAAGGTAGACTTAGACAAATCTCTGAGTTCAAGGCCAGTCTGGTCTACAGAGAGAATTCCAGAATAGTCAGAACTATACAGCAAAACCCTATCTCAAAAAAGATAAATTAATGATTTTAAAAATTAATTTTGTTTTTAGTTACATTACTTTGCTATCTTTAATAAACAAAAGTCAGATAATATTCTTAGTTCTTTAAAAATACAAAGGTATCAGTTCCATATCTTAGCTCCCTATTTCTGATTTGTGTATTTTTTTCTCTCCTCTTCTCTAAAGAAATCATATTTGATTCATTTGAAAATCAAAGATGGAAAACCAGGAAAGAGAGGCTAACGTAGTCACTCTCCCTAGGTCAAATAAAATAATGAAAACACATTTCAAAAGGACAGAATTGCTTTCAAGAGAGAAAAAACACCAAGTGTAGCCACCTGGGACTGGAGAATGAAAAAAGCCTGAGGCAGACATCTGACACATTGCATCAGGACAATGATAAGAGGACAGGAGAAGGAGGGGGTGATACCGCCATCATTGAACTGTCCTATGGTCAAATGAGAAACACAAGTCACAACACTTTGCCAACTTGTTATTCTCTGATCAATGATTTGAGGATGCTCTTGATGGAGCAGACACTTTGAGGGGGGTACCAAATCGAGCCTCCTGCTAGCTCTAATCACTCTTCAAACACACATTATTTCCTTGCTGAGAGACAGATGGATCTGAGGAAGGTTAAACAAATACCATTTGTCTTATGTCACTGTGTTTGTTTATTAACAGCTTATAGGAGTTGATATAGATTCTTTTTATACTATATAAATATATATTGTTATAAAATTCCAATCATGTATGTCCCATAGTTTATGTGAGGAGCTGATACAAGAAGCTACAGAAGGGGATCAAGTTCAAAAGGGTAAAGTAGACCAGAGCACTGAGCAGAGACAATGCCTAGAATAGCTGCCCTAACACATGGCTGAAACCACATTAGAAACTACACAAACCCTTACACCATATCAGATAATGGTAACCAAATTATTCTCTCCCATTCTATAAATTACACTTTCAATCCACTAATCACCTCCTCCACCACAAGGTTTTTAACTTCAATTTATTTACATTTGTCTATTTCTTTCATGCCTATGACTTTATTTCATATCTAAAGAAGTCATTCACCCTCTAAATAAGTGTGGCAGGTTCCCTCCCACATACACTGCCATGCATTTTTTTTAGGCAGTGTTATTGATTTGGAGTTTAATGTGTCAATCTTTAATCCATTTTAATTTTATTTTATGTGGTACAAGATAAGGTCCAATTTCCCTAATTTTGGAAAGATTGTATTTTATCTTTAATTATATGTATGAGTGTCAGTTTATGAGTATGTGCACATGAGTGTGGATGATGGGAGAGTCCAGAGGCAATGAACAGATGCTCTAGGGCAGGAGTTACAAACAGTTCTGAGCCACTCAGCAGAGGTGCTAGGAACCAAACTTGGGTCCTCAGCAAAAGCAGTGCAGACTCCTAAATGCTGATCCATCTCTGCAGATCCCCAGTTTAACTCTCTTGTGTGTACATAACCCAATTTCCCAAACCCCATTTGCATTCCCCATTGTATACTCTCACCTTCTGTGATTCCACAGTTGACCATAAGTGTGTGGGTTTACTCCGGGATTCTGGTCTGTTCCATTCACCTATATGTCTGAATTTATGCCAGTATCACATGTTTTAATTATTGGAGCTTTATATTATATTTTGAAATCAGGAAGTATAGCACATCCAGCTTTGTGAAGCAGGATCCTTTGAGGTTCTGATGTGAATTTTACAATTTTTAAATGCATTCAGTAAAATAATCATTTGGAATACTGGTAGAAATTATACAGAATGTATAGATTACATTGGGTAGTACAAACTTTGTAAAAATATCAAATATTAGCATATATATAAACATTTTATTCATTATCTTCATTGATTTTTCAGAAATATTTTAACAGCTTTCAGTATACAGATCTTTTGCCCCTTTTGTTAAATTTATTTTAAATATTTTATTCTTTTTGACATTAGTAAGTGAGGTGCTTTGTTATTGTTGATGATGATCTCCAACTTGGACTATTCACTGTTGGTGTACAGAAACTAAATGCAAACTACTCATGATGGTGCACATAAGCAATCATAGCATTCCAGAGGCTGAGACAGGAGAATGGTAAATTGGAGGCTAGCCTAAGCTATGTGGTGAGACTCAGTACCAAAAACATAACGGCAGCCTGCAGACTGGGAAAAGATCTTCACCAACCCCACATCTGACAGAGGGCTAATATCCAAAATATAAAAAGAACTCAAGAAATAAAACATCAAGAAACCAAATAATCCAATCAAAAAATGAGGAACAGAGCTAAACTGAGAATTCACAAAGGAGGAATCCCTAATGGCTGAGAGACACTTGAAAAAATGCTCAACACCCTTAATCATCAGAGAAATGCAACTCAAGACAACTCTGAGATTCCATCTCACACCTGTCAGAATGGCTAAGTTCAAAAGCTCAGATGATAGCACATGCTAGCAAGGCTGTGGAGAAAGAGGAACACTCCTCCATTGCTGGTGGGAATGCAAACTTGTAAAACCACTATGGAAATCAGTCTGGCGATATCTTAGAAAACTTGGAATAGCTCTGCCTTAAAACGCAGCCATACCATTCCTGGGCCTATATCCAAAAGATTCCTCACCAAACCACAAAGGATATCTCCTCAAGTATGTTCATAGAAGCTTTATTTGTAATAGCTAGAAACTGGAAACAACCCAGATGTCCTTCAACATAAGAATGGATTTAAAAAACAAAAACAAAAACAAAAACCTGTGGTACATTTACACAATGGAATACTACTCAGCTATCAGAAACAAGGAAATCATGCTATTTGCAACCAAATGGAAGGAACTAGAAAAGCTCATCCTGAGTGAGCTAACCCAGACCCAGAAAGATACAAATGGTATGTATTCACTTGTAACTGGATTTTAGCCTTTAGTACAGGATAACTATTCTGCAATCAACAGACCCAAAGGAACAGAAACATGACCTTTGCTACTTGTTAGTGGGAAATGTCCCTCCAGTGGAACTGCCATGTAGGCCCCAGTGTAAGGGGAAGCTCTTAGCCCTCATGTGTCTGGTGAACTGATGGGGCCTGATATGTGGAGGCACCCCACACCTGAGGAGTAGGATATGTGGGAGACGGGAGAGAGGGTGGGAGGGGTGAAAGGAGGGGACTGTGATGGAGATGTAACTTGAAGTAATAAATAAACTAAAAAAAAAAAGAGAGAAGCTAAATATATAACAAAAACAGAGTGAACACACGTGAAGAATTCCTTAAACATCTTGCAGAAAAGTAGCCCACACTCAGTTATCTAGAGCTCACAGAGGCCTGTGCTTAATTTCGTGTGTACTATACATTAGTATACGTACTAAGCACTGCTAGTTATCCAGGTAAAGCAGAGCAAAAGCCCATGAGATGTCAGTTGGACCCACTAGGGTTAGGTATAAACTAAACAGACACAAAAAGCAACGGCAAAGAGCTACAGACCCCAAAATCCTTGTAAATAATTGGGTTCTTTCTACAGTGAGAATTCAAAATGGTATACGACGTGATGGAGAGCAACGCCCAGCACAGAGATTCCTCAAAAAGTTAAAGGTAGGCATACCACGTGACCCAGCAAGCCTACACCCAAGTATTAATCCGAAACAACTGAAATCAAGATCATAAAGTAAAGGCTGTGTGGCGCTGAAGGCAGCAATATTCACAGCAAGGTACTGATGGAACAGCCTAAGTATCCGTAGATAGATGAATCCATAAAATGGGAAGGGCAAAGATGATGATGAGGAATACTAAGAAGGCAAACTCCAAGACAACACGATCATTGCACTGATGAGTCCATACCAGCTATAGGTACCTGTACAAGCTCTGCGTAAGATCAAACCAGCCAAACTTATGACATAGATGGGGAGGAGACCTCCAGGCCCCGCCCCTTACTGAAGAGTTATTGGCAGGTGATAAGCGCTGGGGAGGAAGCGTCATTCTTTTTGAATTTGCAGCCACTTGGGGATTTCCCTTCCCCAGTGAACAACAAACACACGCATTTGAGCCACATTAATTGGACTTAGGTATCAAAAAGAAGAGTAGGTGAAGTCAGGGGTGGGTTTTGGGGGTGATTTGGAAGGAGCTGGGGAGAGGCAAATAGGGATCATGTGACATTTCATTGAATTCATGTATGAAATTCTTAAGAACAATGAAAAATTAATGTTTTAGAACTAGAAGAAAAGACTTTCATTATAAAATAGATGAACCTATGAGGAAGTACGATGGCTAAACAAAGCTATCCCTGGGATAAATACCATGAGTCCCCTTATCAGGACAACCTTTAAAGATCCCTAGGAAATGAGAGACAGGTGAAGGATAGGCACCACCCCACAGGTAAAATGTTACAGTTACAAAAAAAAAAAAAGATTAAACCCAAAGAGCAGCGCATGCAGTGCTTATGACGAGCAACACTTCATTGCACACTTAAAATTTTGTTAAGGGGATAAATTTCATGTCAATTGTCCAAGCCACAGTTTAAAAAGAAAGCCCAGCCACCTTCTCACCACAAAGTGCTGGGTTAATCATTGCAAAGGGCAGAGAATTCACACTTTTCTGTGAATATAAACGAGAAACTTCCTGAAGATACAGGCTAATGATGCAGGCTTTAATTAAAAACAACTTTGTGGGACTGGTGTCATGGAAAAGTAGTGTAGTTTGGGGTACCCCTTAGGCATCAGCCAAGGACTTCGATGCATGAATGTAATGTGTTTAAACACGTGGCGGTAGGACCATTGTATCCTGCATAGCCACAGATGTTTGAGCAGGGTTAGGTCACTAGAATAAGGACTGAGCAAAGAGAAAGGTTTAGGGGAAAATGCCACTTTGAAGGAGGATACACCCACCTCGGTTTCCACAAACCTCCCACATAGTCCTGCTTCCCTGGGGGCACTTATTAATGTGACATGAAACAAATTCATGCTCTAAAAAAAAAAATCATTGCAGGTGTTTCCATCTTGTCTGACTTACAGAGCTGGCATGGCAGTCATTCACAGTGATTGTAATGGTTTCAATATTTTGTGACAGGTGGTATTCTGTATAACTGACTACACTAGTTACAAGGTTTTTGTGTTTCCCTCCCAGAACCATGACACTAGTTAAGAAACAAAGATGCAAGACTGGAGAGAAGGCTCAGCTCTTCAAAGTACTTGCTGTTGTTTCAAAGAAGCCAGAGACTGATCCCCAGTACCCACATCTGGCAGATTACAGCTATTTGTAACTCCAGCTCTAAGAGATGATGTAATTGACTGGCCTGCAGGGATACTCACACACAAGCACACATGTGGCATACATTCAGTAGATACACACACACACACACACACACACACACACACACACACACA
>CAJQZJ010032054.1:5347074-5370562 GCA_907164525.1 Lophiomys imhausi | reverse complement strand
CACACACACACACACACACACACACACACACACACACACACACACAAGAAACTATATATTGGCTCAGCAGTTAAAAGCACATACTGCTCTTCCAGAAGACCCAACTCAGATCCCAGCAGTCAGGCAGCCTCCAAGTGCCTCTAACTGCAGCTACAGAGGATCTGTCGCCCTCTTCTGGCCTCTGTGGCCACTGCATTAGATGTGCAAATACAGGCAGACGCACATACCCACAAATTTCTTAAATAATAAATATAAATCCTTTAAAAAAAAACTACTCGTGTGAAACAGTAATGTTCACTTAAGCCATTTAGAAAGCTGCCCCCACCCATTCTTGAAGGTATAGTAAGCAGGAAAATTTTGGTGCTTATGAAAATAAATAAGTAATAAAAACATGGGAGACTTTGGCTGTAGGTTTTCATACACATTGCCTTACTGAAAATTTTTATGATATTGGTTTCATATTTCTAGAATTGTTTTTAAATGAGTTAAAATTATACCTTGCATTTACTTTTTCATTTCTTGCAATATGTTAGCTGAAAAAAAAAAAGTCTTTACATCCTGAAAATGCTGAGAGACTTTATTTTGTCTTCAATTTAAGGGGACAATCTTAGTGGTCCACATTTTCTAAATTTTCATAAAATATTTATGCACTGTCCAGCCAAGCAATTTAAAGAAATTATATCTGATGGACATTAGACCATGAATTTTATTTTGAAGAAATATTTTAATGTGTTTTTAAAGTATCATATGCTTATGCTGATCAGGTTTACATATTTATTAATTACCTGTATGTATAGCAAACAAATTATTTTCTTATTCTGCTGATTGTAAGAAGCAGAGAGAATTTTGTTAGTTTCTTCAGATATAGAGAAGGCACTGTTCTTTATGAAGACTGAAGTGAGGTCAACTGAGAGAAGTGAAGAATTCTCACTTTGATGTTTCACACCATGTTGGAAGATTTTATAGGTTTGTTTTATTGTATTTTTTTCTAAACCAATAACACTTGTCTTCCTTCCTTTTCCTGCCATACACTTGTATAATACCTTATGTGTTTCTTAACTTTCTTTCATATATTTGTTTGCATCATCAGAAACAGACTGTAAAGCCATTAAAAGAAATTGGCACTTTTGTATAATTGGTATACATCCCATAATAGCTAGAAAAAGTGAAGGAAAACCTCAAAAACCAACTTAGGAAATGTGAATTTGTAAAATGGCAAAAGGTTAAGTTCCTTACTGTGTATATAAATTCAAGATTCTTCTTCTACTTAAAAACTTTACATTGTAATAATTTGTGTTCTTCTGGTTGGAAAATTCAAGAGTCAGGACATAAAGCAGCCTTACTTTCCCTGCTTTGGCAACTACAGAATCTCAGATGAGGTTCTATTAGAGTGTTTAGAAGAAAGATAAAATATTTATGGAGGGAAAGAACTTGGCAGCCTGTCTGTGACTAGCAAAGACAGATGTAAATATACAAATGTAAGTATGTAAATACAAATAAGAAGTATTGATATTAAATGTAGATTGAGATAGATGAGAGGTACATGGATAATAGAGAAAGATTGACAGATAAATGATAGATAATACATAGATGGTATAAAGATAAATAATGACTGATTGATTGACTGATGATATAAATTAGAAAAATAGGTAGATGATTGATAGATGATATGAAGATAGATAGATGATATAAAGATAGATAGATAATATATGGATGATATATAGATATATAGATGATATAAAATGGTTGATTGATTGATTGATTGATAGATTATAGATAGATGATTATGAAGATAGATAGATAGATAGATAGATAGATAGATAGATAGATAGATAGATATTGATAGATGATAGATAGATGTTTGGCAGATAATAGATATGCTCAAAGGAAAAGTTGATGTGGAAAGGAGGGAAACACTATTACTTGGAATGATAAGAAGACCATACTACAAAGTGTTTGTGTCATTCATATATTCATTCTTTAATTCAGTATTTGTCTGCAACGTTTGAGGAATTGTTGA
This sequence comes from Lophiomys imhausi, assembly GCA_907164525.1. Classification (NCBI taxonomy): domain Eukaryota; kingdom Metazoa; phylum Chordata; class Mammalia; order Rodentia; family Muridae; genus Lophiomys; species Lophiomys imhausi. The sequence goes on along the minus strand of CAJQZJ010032054.1, from coordinate 5,368,542 downwards.
GCTTTGAAGGTCTTAAGGTAAGTCTGAAAGGCATAGTGTTTTTTGACAAACAACTCACACTCAAGCTGGGAAGTCTATGAAAAAGCCAGCAGATGACAATGTAGTCTAGAGACTAGTATTGACTTAACAGTTTTGTGATAAATGCTGTCTTTTGCTCTCTGTGGTTTGGATTAGGGAAAAAAGGGGGGGTGGGTCACACTTGCCATCATTTTATCCTGAATACTTCACCTTTAACAGTACTATGAAAGGAAATAGCAATGCCTACATTTTGCTCTTTCCACATATTGTTCATAATATAAAAACTATACCAAACCATACATTTTAATTAGTCCGGCTACATACTAGTAGCCAGTATCCACTACTTACCTAGTTTAAAATCCAATGCTTAGTTTAGAAAAGAGTAAAAGATAATTCAAACATCTAGCTAACGTAAAGACATCATTAAGCTTTGGTGTTATTGGCTTGTCATTACTATTCATTTTGGCCTTCGTTTGAATGCTTTCCATGGAATTAACTGAGCCATAATATCCAGTTGGGTGGGGTTTGGTTTCCCACTCTTATACACAGCTTCAACTTGCTTTGGTTTTTAAAACAGATTTTTTAATAGTAATAATTACTAACAATAATAATAATTTTAAAAACCAATGCGCACAAGCAACTGCTTCCAGCCTACTGTTCTCTCTACAGAAAAGACTATGGGTAATTCTCCTCCATTCAATTTCTGCCAATAAACACACACCTAATGACTGCCAGGAGCTTTCTAGGCACAAGATAAGCAAGCCACAGTCCATTTCTTCAATGACTTTATAATGTGCAACTGATTCCTAGAAGTTTGAAAAGAGCAGCAACTGACAGGTCAAAGAAAATTATCATCATGTGCCCAAATAGGCTTCCAAATTATCTGCGTGCTAAGGATGCTTCATTAAGTTACTCATTTTCTCCGATTCCAGCAGCTCAGCTGGGGATGGTGGGAGGAGGGTGCAGGAGAACGGTTCTTTGATTGCAGCACGTTGTCCCTGGCTCACATAAGAGCCAAAACATGTTTCTACACTGACAAAGAATTCATTTCTATTTATCATCAAGCAAACTTTCTTTAGCTTCCTCTACCAAAGGATATGCAGTCACTGCAAAAAAAGAAATCACCCCACTTTATTACAACCCACCTCTGTCCTGCTCTCTGTCTTACAAAGCTGGCAAAACACAGCCACGCTTATTAATGGTGTGTGTATGTTTTTACGCATTTGATATATGTAACATATATCACAAATACATACATATATATATATATATATGTATATACACACACACACACACAACTCTATAACTTCAAACATAGCTCCATATATTAGTCTCTATATTCAAGAGAGAAAGTTCAAGAAATCTCAATCATCAGACCAAATAAAATAAATACTTTTGACTGGCCCCAGAGACAACATAAAGGCACCATGTTATCTTATAAGCGTAACCCTTTTATACAAGTCTTACTTCTTGGGTTTCCACACTGTTTAATAGGCTGACAGGACTTTTTCACCTTCTGAGGAATTTGCTCTTAATGTTTTCATAAATTAGCTGTGAACATTTTCCCTTGAGAGATGGTACCAGAGTCACCCTGAAAGTTCTATGGCTGCTTTATGTAAGAGACTGATTAACAAGCGTCAGAGGTGAATGTGTTTCTGTCCCCAAGAACCCATGTCATTTACGAAGGAAACATACCCAGATGCTGTCTTCTTGTCGGTACTGCTTCCAGTTCCTTCCACTGTCACTGAACATCAGGAGATAGCTGGTCACCCAGTTGGAGCTCCCATATCCACCTTGGGTGGCCACCGACGTCACCTCCATCCTCTCTCCGAGGTCAATCTGCAGCCACTGGTATTTGTTGGACACAAGTGGAGACCAGCCACCAGCTCCTTCAGCAAAAATAGAGGAACGTGGGGGACAGTGCATTAAAAATCCACAGTGGAAATGCCAGTAGACTGACTGGAATCCAGAAAGATTTCCAGGATATAGAATGCCAATTAATTATAGGAAAACAGAAATGTAATAGACAAGGCTAGACTTGTTCTGGCCATGTTCAGTTAAAGACATTTAGAAGTTTCCTAGCACTGGAGAGAAATAGGACATCTCATTGAATATTTTTAAATGTTTTGTGTGGAAGGTCATGCCAACACTTGGTGACAGAGTGTTTATTGCCCATAGGCATGGCTGGGTAATGGTGTGTTTCCTTTGATCTCTCTCTCTCTCTCTCTCTCTCTCTCTCTCTCTCTCTGCCTAGAGACAAAATATAAAGAAGAAATTTTTGCTGTTGACAGATACAACAAATTGAGCCTAGTCATGTCTTGGTACATTATTAACTGTTGGATACCAAAGATAGTCAATGTGTTCACAGACTCATGAGAGGACCAGATATTGAAAAGCATGTCTAAAGCATAACCCCCAAAAAAATCATTAATGATAAGACACTGCGCAAGGAACCATAACATACGAAAAGATACAGAGTTCTGTGCAGTGGGGAATGGACTGGGTTTGTAATTGTGTTAAGGAGGAAGGCTACAACTTCGAATAAGAGGAGGCTGCCAGGCAGGATATCATGGAATAGCAACACCCCAGAACAGCATAAAAAGCTGAAGCTATAAGACAAGGTTTATGTGGCAGCTGGGAAGGGGTTAACTAGGTTTTGTGAGCTTCCAGTGAACTGGTTAATTTGAGTAATTTCTCTAGAAGAAATTCTGGACTGTGGGGGCTGTTTCTAGCCACATGGTTCCAGATTTCCCTATAATTAGGGCTATCGCATGCTGAACCAGATGTTTAGAGCCCAGTGACATAATTGGCTGGCTTATAAACATAATCAGTTGCACTAGGCAAATGGACTGGTCATTTATTGAGGCCTCTAAACTGATTCAAAAATAGCATTTAAAAATATATAGCAATGTCCTCAACAATTCTTGCTTGCCTTAAGATGTGATTCCCAATATTTACTACACTGTACTGCTTTTAAAGCTAGGTAATTTGGGGATTGAAAAGATGGCTCAGCTCAACAGAGGACCGAAGCTTAAGGCTCAACACCCACCTGTCCTGTAGTTCCAGCTCCAGGGAATCGGATGCCCCATTCTGGCCCCTGTAGCCACTGTATTCATGTTCACAAACCCACACACAGATACACATATATACATAATTAAAAATAATTTTAATCTGTAAAAATGAATACTTTTTCATTTTTACATTTTTTAAGGGCAAACCATTATGTAGATTAGTATTCTATTCCACAAAGTAGAGTGAAAGTACACTGTCATCTTTTCATAGACCCAGGGTATTTCTATAGCATGTGATTTTTTGTTGGTATAGGTTTTTTAAATTTTCTCTGTATTTACTCTTACAGAACACATATGACTTGGGGGCTGGGGTGATGGTTTACTGGTTAAAACACTTGTCACATAGAAGTGAGGACCTGAGTTCCAATCCACACAAATTCAGGAATGGTAGCCCAGTTCTATAATTCTAAGACTTTAAAGGCAGAGGCAAGAGAGTGCCTAGAAGCTTGCAGGCCAGCTAGTCTGTTGTATGCAACAGTGAACAAGAGACCCTGTCTCAAGCAAAGTGGAAGATGAGGACTGACACCTGAGGTTGTCCTCTGACCTCTACATATACACTGTGGCGTATGCATACCCCAACACACACACACACACACACACATTAACTAATATTTTTAAAACATGACTTGACTGTGGAGTCATCTCAGTCCCTAATCCCAGAAACCTTGCTTAGATTAGAGCAAAATGTTACACATACTTTAAGCAAGAGAGCTCATGGGGTACTCATGGGCTGTGTTGAACTTGGGGTGGCCCAGAGCTGTACATCTGACACTGCCGTCTGCTGTCCACAAGAGGTGTTCCTGGTCTCTTAGTCTGTCTTCTACATAAAAAAATTATCTTGGGAGACCTGCAGCACACCCTCTGTAGAATTCTGCCACAGACATCACAGTGAGTCCTTAAACCCTCTGTGGGAACTGATCCCATCATATTATTTTTGTATCTAAGCTAGCACTTTCTCCATGCTGCATTCCCTGGGATCTGATGAGGAGGCAATGCTCTTGACAGAGACACATGGGTACCTATCATGGTCAAATGTGATAGTAAGAATGTGTAGTTCCCAGAAAACATAGAAAAGATGATGAGAATGAAGATCAGAAATCTTTGGCTATCAGGCTGTGCCAGCAACCTCCCTCCCTGCTTATCAAAGACCATTTTCCTTAAACACAGCTGTATGATGGGAACGATGAATGGGTGGGTATTTCTATCCACTGTCCCATATGATCTCTTTTTCTCAGGACATATCAAAAGCTTAAAAGCTGAAGGTCTTTGTGGTGCTGGATTTAACCAAGCACCTTAATTCCTCTTATTGTTGCATTTGCAAATCTTTCTAAATTTTTATCATTTTTCACAGAGAAAACTTAGGAAAGGTGGGTGCCCACATGGAGCTGCCATCTTAGCTTGGAAGTTCTGTATGTAGAATTTTATCTCTATTAGCTTATATCTCCAAGAAAATGCTATTTTACTTCTTGCTCTTCTTAGTTAATTTGAATGATCTGAAATCCATAGTAAGGCTACATTGGGAGGTTTTTTTTTTCTCATCAGAGATATCACAGTGTTGCAGCATTTCAGAATATCTTCATAATCCCACATTTACAAAACAAACAAGGGAGATGTAAAGCAAGGAAAAAGTGTCCGTGTGATCTGAGTGGGTTAAAACTGGATCATCAATTCTCATCAGGAGTAAGAGGAACCCCTGAATGACCATTCCCTCCTTCCAGCATTGCTCATGGTCATAGCCCCACAATTCACAGTCACAGCCCCACAAGCTTCCTTGAAACATTGGCAGTTAATTGACCTTGAACATTTCAATTTCTTACCTGTGGTGAAAAGGTACTACTAGTATGCAAATTAAGCTATCTCATTAACAAGGTACACTGATAAAGTAATGGAAACCCTGATGCTCTCAGGCTTTACCAAGTAATTTCAGTAGGATAAGTCAGCCACGGGGGGTGGAAGGATTCCCATTGGGTTTGAAGCCTTGAGGCTCTGCAATGGCACATGATGGAATGTGCTTGTTAGAACTTTAAGAAAAATGTTGAGTAACAACGAGGGAAATGTAAGATAGAAATGGACCCATTACTGACCGATCTTAGCAGCCTTTGATGGCGGAGAGGGACAATGGTGGCTCGAGATACAAATGGCATCTCAGCTGAGGGTCACACTGCACAGTCCCTCTGGTCATTGCCATCTATCTAGCCTCCTGGAGACAAACCATCAGCACAGCTACTTTTTGTAATGGAGAATGTGATGGCTAACTCCAGCAAGTTGAAAAGTCTGATTTACTATAAATAAAACACTATAATGAATTCTCTATTCTGTTTATTAACTAAACCTTTCAGTTTCTAGTTAAGTGTTATTTGTCCTTAATGTGCTTTTAATATGCTAATATATTCAACATCACAGTAAGCCAATACCAAGAAACTAAAGACCATGTTGTTTTAACTCTAGTCTGGTTATTGGGGTTAACTTGCCAAAGAGTCTTGTTCTTTCACTTCATTCTCTCTCCATATCACAGGCTTCCTTTCCCAACCCCATCCTTCTGTGTCTTCAGCCTTAGCCCTGGCTACCAAGATTTAGCATAATAAACTGCCACATATGCTTCAAATAGAAGCATTTCTCTTCTATTCCCTTTAAAAAATATTTACTTATTATTTTACATGTGTGTGTATGTGTGTGCCTGAGTGTATATCTGTATATCACATATGTGTAGGTGACCAGAGTTCAAAAAATGGTGCCAGATACCCTGAAGCTTGCTTTAAAAGTTCTTGGCAGTCACCAGATGTGGGCCCTAGACCAAAAGCTGTGCCTTCTGCAAGAACAGCAAGCATTCTTAATCACTGAACCATCTCTGCAGCACCTAGAAACATTTCTGAACTCTTCATATGACATCTTGGAAACTCATATTTTAAGGTCAGCCCCACCACCACCAGAGGATTCCTAAATATTATAGTACTGCCATAAGAATTCAATATTTTAAAACAGATAAAGCAGAAACCTATTGATTTCCCCACATTCAGAAATTGTGACCGTATATGTAACTTTCTGAATTGCAAAACTGTTGTTATTGCTATTGACTCCACGCAAAGAATTGTCATCACAATAAAGCTAAGCTTTAGAAATGTTTACTGACCTCACAAATCTATGAGTATGAACATAAATAAGTAGAAGGCAGGCAGTTTGCTCTCAATCTTGGTCTTCTTTTTGCAGCGAGTGGTGGTTAAAACAGACCCTCATAAGTGTCTAAAGTGCTGAGATTAAGCTACTATGAGGGCTCATCTGTAGATATGACCCCCTCCCCCAATGCTAAGGAAACTCTGTGTCAGAAATAATGTTAGAGCTGGAGCATGAGGGACACGCTATGAAATGTTGTCTCCTGGAAACGACATGGCTATTACACACGAGTTCCCAGTAGCTGTGGTTACCTGCCTGCACAAGACCCGCACAAAAACAACCCAGTTAAGAATTCCAGCATCAGTCAGGGAAGGGACCAACCTGAGGAATATTGACAGTGGATTGCTGCGGGGGTGGGGACGAGAGTCACTTTTCTTTGTGAGTATGGCCACTGGTACATTCCTTATACCCCACTGGACAACCTTACATGCATGTCCCTAAGGGCAGCACTAACTGGACTTAATGGTTTTTAAGGGAATGGAGGTGCTAGTGGCCAAGAATGAATTAAAGGGGAGGGAATGATATGATCAAGATACATTGTATACAAGTATGAAATTTTCAAGAAATTTTAATAAATAACATTATCTATAATAAAATATTTGGTTATTGTTCCTTGTTTATTGCTTACAATCTTTCTAGCCCTGTTTCCACTATGATCCCTAAAGTATTGGAAAGAAAAGATGGAATATAGATTTCCATTTAGGGCTGAGCACTCTGAAGTCTCTATTCTCTACACCTTGAGTGTTTGAGGGTCTCTATGTTAATTATCATCTACTGCAAAAAGCAGCCACATTGGTGACAACTGGGAGGTACACTAGCTAGTCTATGGGTACAGCAGTAAGTCATTAGGAGTTGGTTGAAGATAAAGCATTTTCCAAACCCACCATGGCTATTGCTCATATGAACTCACAGTATCTGTGACAGCACATGTAAGACTGTACAAGCTTAAACCAGATAGTACCCTAACATGGAAGGCAAAGGTGGTCATGAAGCCCCACCCCTAGCTAAAATGCTTTGGAAACTGATAGCAATTAAGAGAGGGAGAGACAGTTTTCTTTAAATATGTGGCACCGAGTATGTTCCCCATGCTCCAGTGGGTGGGCCCACATCCAAGAATATATGAGCAGTACAATCTGCACTTGATGGTTATAAAAACAGAGAGAGAATACAAAGTTGGAAGTTTGGTTAAGGAATGGGAGAATATAGCAGGAATTGTTGAAGGGCTAAGTATGATCAAAATATATTATATTGAATTCTCAAAGAATTAGTAAACATATTTTAAACTATTTAATGACCAAACGTTTGCACAACACAGTGCCTCTTTGATGAGTTGCCTACCATATTTAGATTTTCACAGAACTTGTCTCTGGAGCACATGTTCTTATGAATTATGGTGACAGACAAGCAAACTAAAGAGTGTTGAGAATATACTCTATAATAAGCTCTCAAGCAGAATTTGCATATACAGAATTTGCAATTATGTTACACTTCGTTATCAAAATTATCTAACAAAATGAACTATATTTTTACATTTCTTCAAATAAAACTTGAAATATTAGAAAGGAGAGTAAATTTTCCCAATACTATACAATGTAATTTTTTAAAGATGAAAACTCACTTTTTGTTTTTAAAACTATTTTAATCTCCATATGACACTTAAAAAAATTACCCCCTTTTTTCTTTTTTTCCTTTTTTTATTCCTGCAGTGATTATAACTGAATTTGCCTCACAGTAATAAGTTTTATCTTAATAATATGCCAACCAACCCTACATCTGACAGAGCGCTAACATCCAAAATTTATAAAGAACTCAAGAAATTAAACACCAAGAAACCAAATAACCCAATCAAAAAATGGGGTACAGAGCTAAACCGAGAATTCACAAAAGAGGAATCTCTAATGGCTGAGAAACACTTGAAGAAATGCTCAACATCCTTAATCATCAGAGAAACGCAACTCAAGATGACTTTGAGATTCCATCTTACACCTGTCAGAATGGCTAAGATCAAAAATTCAAATGACAGCACATGCTGGCGAGGGTGTGAAGTAAAGGGAACCCTCCTCCATTGTTGATGGGAGTGCAAAGTTATACAACCACTATGGAAATCTGTCAGGCCATATCTTAGAAAACTTGGAAGAGCTCTACCTCAAGACCCAGCCATACCACAAATGGGTATACATCCAAACTATTCCTCACTAATCCACAAGGACATCTCCTCAACTATGATCAGAGCAGCTTTATTTGTAATAGCTAGAAACTGGAAACAACCCAGATGTCCCTCAACTGACGAATGGATAAAAAAAAAACCTGTGGTACATCTACACAATGAAATACTACTCAGCCATCAGAAACAAGGAAATCATGTTATTTTCTGCCAAATGGCTAGAAGTATAAAAGCTCATCCTGAGTGAGCTAACCCAGATCCAGAAAGATGCACATGGCATCTATTCAATTATAACTGGATTTTAGCCATATAGTACAGGATAACTATCCTTCAACCAACAGACTAAAAGGAACAGGAACATAGACTTTGTTACTTGTTAGTGGAATACTTTGCCCTAGTGGAGCTTCCATGTAGGCCCCCAGTGCAAGAGGAAGCTCTTTTCCCTCATATGGCTGCTGAACTGAAGGGGGCTGATATGTAGGGTGCCCCACACCATAGGAGTAGAATAAGTGGGAGAAGGGGGAGAGTGTAGGAGGGTGAGAAGGTGGGCCCAGGAGGGGTGGAGGGAAGGGACTATGATGGAGATGTAAATTGAAGTAATAAATAAACAGTAAAAATAATAATAATGATAATATGCCAAAATAATATTCAGTGTTAGTAAATTGTAAGTAGTCTGGCTGACTGAGCTGTATTTAAACCTTGTATATTCAATATATAGTCATCAGCATTTAGTGTAATTTCAGGAAAATGAAAGGAAAGGCAGTCTTGGTTAGAGCCCTATAATATACATGAGAATGTACTCCATCCCTTACTCATATTAAAAATGGCACAGCAGTCACTTCCTGTACTTTTCAGGGGAGGTGACATGACAAATTAATGCAAGTAGAAACTACACAGAGAGGGTGAGTCAGACTTCTTCCTCAAGAGATGAGAATGCAGGACACAGACGTTCAAGGACACAAGACACAAGTGACCACAGTTGAGTGGCACTGCTACCCATTATCAGGACATCTAAATTTCTGGAAAATAATTGGCTTAATTAAAATTGTCACAGTAAAGTTTCCTTCTAAGATAATTAATTCTTTTTTTTCCAAATGGGATCTCAAGAGTCCCCATTTGCCTGGTTCATTTTGCACTTTACATTAAATAACAAAAAAAGTACAGAATATAAAGAACATGGTGCCACCAGTTGTCTGGTTCCATTAAATGGTATGCATTGTCCAGGGAACACCATTTAAAGCCTTTCATGGCAAAGTAGTTCTTTTTGCAGGAAGAAAATAATAACACTTTACTACAAAATATGGGTTGCTGGTGGTCTTTTCTTGAGTTTGTTCTTGGCATTGCTCTGGTCTCAGACTGTTTCTGGAGTGGGCAGATGACCTAGTCTAGGTCAGTGGAACAATGCTGGGATGTTGAGGGGACCATTAAAGACAATATTTTTCTGCTGGTGAGAAAGGGGGTTACAAAGATATAGAAATAACTTGTAGGAAGCCCAACCAAGTGAGGCCAAAGGAGAAGCAGAGGAAAAGAGAGACTACAAGACCAAGTTCTAATGATGTAGTCAGGAGCCCTTGCTCTGCTCAGTGGTGTTCTGGTTTCATGAGTTATTCATTGCCTTCTACTTTAACAGAAGCTATTCAGGACCATTGTTGTAGCTGCCTCCTTCTCCTCTTTCATCCTCATCCTCTTCCCTCCTCCTCCACCTCCTTTCTCCTCCACCTATGCCTTCTTCTCTCACTCCTCTCCCTCTCTCTTCCCCTCTCACTCCCCTCCCCTCTCTCTCCCTCCCTCTGTGTCTGAGTCTCTCTCTCTCCCTCCCTCCCTCCCTCCCTTTGTCCTGGTCCATCATTGCCTTTGTTCTCTACAATGGACTATATTCCCATCAGTGTGGTGCATTGTTGCATTGGCACGCTGCTGTTATCTTCCTTTTTCTTTTTTAAAGGAAAAGAAGATGCTCCTCTTGACCTCATTTTATCATTTCTTATTTTCTTCCATTTATATTAACACTCTTCCAAGGAGCTCTCCATGTCACCTCCAACTTTCTCATCCCATCTGATCATATGCCAGCTGCAATCAGGTATCTCCTCCCACTCAACTGAAAATGTTCTTATCCAAGTAACCAAAGGACACTAGATCCTCAAATCCAATGGCCAAACTTCCTTCCTCCTACCACCTGAGCTGATATCATCCTTGGGATCACTCTCTATGTCTTTGTGTATTTCATTTACTTAGCTCCTGCAGAAGTGAACTCAGAAATTTCCTGCTAGGTTATTGACTGTTCCTTTTCAAGATCATCATTGTTCATTCTTATTTTTTAAATTTTCATTTATTTATATTTATGTACTTATTTATTTATCTATTTATTTATGGGGGTTGGGTTGAGGAAGGGGTACATGTCACAAAGTACACTATGTGATTATGGAGGGCAGAGACAACTTGCAAGAGTCAGTCCTCTCCTTCCACCATTGATTACAAGACAGTTCAGCTCAAGTCATCTGCTTTCTCTCTTCTTTTGGTCTCCAGTCATCTCTTACATTTGAGACTCCTCCAGGTCTTAGCCCTTCTCTTTATTTATTTTCTTTCTATTTTTGCTCTTTGCTCCATTTGCCAACTTACATATTTGTCCACACATCGCCTGTAAATTTTACTCTTTGATAACATTTCCAACTTCCACCCACCTTTTTCTATACAACATTTGCCTAATGTGGTCACTACAGGTCTCTCCTCCAGTTTTTCAGTATGAAAAAATAAATAAATAAATGGAGTCACATTTGAATTCTTTCTTTCTCTTATACCATATGCCTCAAGCACTGGTGGTTCTCCATTCCCATAACTTTCTTGCTTGCTTCCTTGGCTCCAGTCTCATTGGGCTAACCTGGATTCTTTCAATAATCACCTAACATCTCCCTCTTTCTGTGTTTGTCCACTGAGACTCTCTTCTCTACACAATAGTATAAATACTACCCCTGAACTAAAAAATATTGCATTGACTCTTGATCTCACACAGAATGAAAGACAAAGTGATGGGGTGATGATGTTATGCATTCTAAATGTTAACTAATTGGTCCCAGAGCCCTGTTTGATGTCTGTTATTTTCTCTGATTGATTAAGTAAATACTGAGGCCTGAGATTGGCCAAAGACAGAGGTAGGCAGGACTAAGGTGTGGGCTTCTAAAGCAGAGAAGCCTCCAGTGGTATATGAAGTAGATAGAAGAAACCTCCAAGACAAGAAGCCAGGAACAGGAAGAAGGAAACATATGCCATAGGTTAGAGAAAAGAATGTCATTCCATGTGGACTGAAACATTGGGATAGTGTGGGAAATAACAGTCCAGGGGACATATGTATATATGGAATCATATTTGGGGAATAGAATCAAGAGCTAGCTTAGATGGGCTAAGATTGCACAACCCAGGCCAAAGCTTGTTAAAATCCATGTCGTGTCTATGTGCTCATTTATAATGGCAGGTTAAGGATTAACAACTGCCAAACCAATTACTGATAATTTAAATACAAGTAAACAATTTAATTATTTCTACAACAAAGTATGATTACATGAACTTAAAGCTCTGTTGGGAACAGTTTTCTTTCAACCCTTCCCATCTACCTTTTATTTTCTTTCCAACTAGTAAAGTTTGAATGTGTCTCCCTGAAGTTAATATATTAGAAAAATAATCTCAAAAGGTTTGTTTAGAGATGAAAGTCTTAAGGAGTTCATTAGGATAAGGTTGAAGCCATGAAAGCAGGATGTTCAAGACACCAGCTACATACCTCAGGAACACACACACATACACATATACACATAAACCCAAATTGATTTACTAACTCAGTCTCACCATTTGCTTAACATCCACCATATTATGATGCAGAAAGATTTTCACCAAATGGCAAGAAGACAGCAGTGACATGCTCTCAGATTTTCTAGCCACCAGACTTTCAAGTTCACACAATACTTTTCTTTGCAAAATACCTGCTCTGTAGTATTGTGTTACAGCAACAGAAAACAGACTGAGACATCAGCTCCTTCCTCTCCATTCATCATGAGCTCTGTCTTCAAGACTACTCAAAACTCACCCTCTAGCAGATGCTTAAATCCCCTGACATTCTGTTTTTAAAAATTCTTCCACTTAGAATCCTACAGCCAATTGTTTTACCCTGACCCACATTTCTTTATCTGTTGATAGAAATTGCCATCTCTTAACACAGCATATGATTCTCTTAGTTGTGTGTTTTGTTTATTCTCTGCCTTGTCCCAATCAAACACAAGCTCCACTGGACCAGAAATTTTCACCTGTTGTGTTCACTGACAGAGGCCAAATTCTTAACATACTGCATGATACAGAATAGGTTCTAAATAAATAAAAAAGGTGATTAATTACAGTGGCATGCACTGAGAATTATATCATCAGACACTTTAATTACCAGGTAAGCACTGTTGACTATACTTAACCAAATCCAGATCATATAGTCTATCACCTAACCTGGCTATGTGGAATAGTCACCACCATGCGTTGTTGACCAAAACATTATATAGCTTATGACTGTATTTCTAAATAACAGAGTAAAATAAAACTGCAGCCCGATGGGCCTGAATTTTTGAACTCATACAAGTTGGGCCTGAATTAAGCAAAACCACAGAATGCTTCTCAACAGTGCACTCAAATTGAAAATGTAGCCATTTGGCTGAAATGTCCATCTCACAGTCCACCAATCAGCTCACAGTTACCCAGTTTAGTTACTCCAAACTACATTTCACAGATGTTTCTATAGTTTTGTTTTTTGAATTCTGGATACAATGGAAATGAGTGGCTTTCTCCCTTCATGCCCCCAGCAGGGCCCTGAATTAATAATACGTCACTAAGTTCTCCTAGGCCGGAGTTCTTTGTTGTCTATCAATTTTGCCTCACAGCAAATTGGCAGGCTGACTTTCAGCTCTTCTTTTTGTCTTGTCAGATCAAGCATTTCTGAAATCTTTAATAATTCAGAAGATTGAAAAGTAAATATTTATATCATCTCTCTGTTCAGGCACTTTGATTTATATATTTGATTTTACCATTTTAGGACAGTCAAATCTCCTCCAGAAGACTAATAAGCTACAAAAAAAATTTTATACCATACCTTCATCGGTTTTCATTTTTACCACACTGAGTTTTAGCTTATTTAAATTACCAGTTTAGGAGAAAATGGTTTTGAGTACATGATGTCTAGAAAGTCAAATGATGACCAGGGCCTGCCCACAATTTACTTTCTAAGACCACTATAATACTTGTCTCAAAGTTCCCATTTAGGTCCATTACAGGGAGGCAGGTCACTTCAGTAAATGACATCATGGATGGGAGATAATTCACTGGCTCAGAGTTTTAAATATTTTTTAATCTTTTCCAGCCAGTCTAAGATGATAAACTATCATGAGCCAAATACCCTCACACCACTCCTTCTGGATCACCAAGCCGAAGCCACCACCCTGCAGCCAACAGACATCATCTCCACACACAGTTGGAAAACATCATGGGCACAGGGTGACAGACACTGGGACATAGTCTATCACTAGCACAGAAAGTGAAAAAAAAAAGTCTCAAGGGTTTGATTCAATGAGTTTAGAATCTTCCAGTGCTAGTAAAGTACTGTTTTAGGATATGTTTATGTGGGCTTATGAATTTGATAAATCTACTCTTGGACGTACATATGGAAATTCCAGCATCTATGCCTTTGTAAGTTTTATCCTGCTGTGGTCATTGCTGTTGCACGGACAACAGGATCACAATGGCTAGTGACGTAGGCCAAAGCAACATGGGTGTCTACTCCTCAGCGTGGGTGCAGTTAGACGGAGTTCCTTCCTTTCTGACACCAGCTCCTTATAACCCTTTCCTTAGATTCCAGATCCTTTGATTTCTAAAATGTACGACTATAAATTCTCCAGCTCTTGAGATGCAAATTGTCATGTAGCCTCTTGCCATTTTTTTTAATAATTCTGGAATGCCTTTTTCAAAGACCTATGAGACACCCCATTGAAAATCAAACAATGAAGACAAGGTCCCTATCTTCCAGGCTTTGTGGCAGATTAGGTGCCCAACTTCCTCGGGCTCCAATTAGGAAACAGATGGTCTGATCACATTGGCCCGTATCCACGACTGCCCACTAATGTATTCTGGTACATTTCCACTAGGTCAGTTCAATGCCTCTGAGGGCTTGTTTCAAAGTAACTCTCCTCTACTGAAATATCCTTGACCTCTGCTGCAGTGCTCTTCAATACAGTCCTCTTTGGCTCTCTACATCAATCTCTTTGCCTATCTTTTTTTCTTTGACAGGAGATCATTGTTCTATCTTGTTTTCATGTAATATGGTATTTGCTTTTCTACCCAGTGGGTTATAATCTCCAGCAATTCAACAAGTCTACAATCAGAGTCTAAAAGAAGAAGAACACTTTGTGAATGAGAGCCTGTCTCAGAGCTAGATAGCCATTCTCCATTGTAGTGGCCAATGATCAATAGTTGCTGCTGTATTCCTGTGCTATCCATTAGCAAAAATAAATCTGGACAGCAGCATAAAAGTGTCATGCAGTTCATTCAGCACAAGGTAATGTTGTCCCTTGCCAAGAGAGCAGACAAAGGGGTAAATAAGCTACTACATAGGCAGTTGCATGGCAACAAATATCCCAAACTGAAATCAACCCCACCAACAATCCTCAATTGCCTCTGACAAACAAAAACCAAATTATGGCACCTAATCACAAGGCATCATGTACGTTCTTCATCAATCAACTACCACTGTGGAAGCAGGAGAAGAAATATTAGAAAGCTGGTATGTCTGAGATTTCACATGGAAAGGACTCACTCACACATTCAATAGAAACTATATCATCCAGGAAACGCTGGGGATTTGGAGACAATGTAATGTGGGGTCCCACACAGTAAAGAGTCTCTGAGCAAAATTACAAATAGAATCCTATTTTAAAACAGGACATCTATCGACACTTTGACAATAGTGAATAATATGTAAGATGTATGTGTTCCCTTTCAACCACTGAGCAGACTCAGCAGTTTAGGACAAGCTGGAGAGGATCATACCAAAGTAGATTTCAGATCTGAATGACCTATGTATTCAAGTAGTACTATGAGCTACTCTAAGAATTATGGGCATCCTTAAGGCTGTCAACAATGCATCTTATAATTAACATTGGATGTGTAGATTGTGGAGAATACTTCCACTTTCATGTGTAGCCAACTAATATCAGTGCATCTTTATAATTACAAAAAAACTTGCCATTTATGTGACATGGGTGCAGGCACATTCAAACTTTGAATGAATTTACTGAGCATCACAATGGTCTTTGCTTCTTACCCAGATCTATCTGTCTATGTTTCTATGTCTACCTGTATATCTAGACCTTAGTAGGTACAGTGTTCTATAATAGTATGCAGAGTGGTATCCAGATATGATTTAGAGTTTGAAGCCTGCAGGTAAAACATTTCCCTGTGCACACATTCAATTTTAGAAATGCTTCCAAATGCAGACCTTTCTCTACACAAGGAATTGCTTCCTCTAACATCCCTGCACCCCAGCCAGCTCCATCTGGCTCCTGGTCTATGAAAAAAAAAAAAATAAGAGAGACACACAAGGTTATGGCTTAACGAAAAATAAAGTAGGAAAATGGCTGTTATGAGGTTTATGACAAAATTATTTTACTACCATGAGTATTGCCTGGGATCCACACACATTTAAATATTTTGAATTATCCCTGATAAATTATTTCAACTGATTTATTTACCTTACTGAATAAAACAGATCAAATTTCATCAATTTGATTTTTTATGTGCTAAAATAGTGAATATGAATAAAACAAATGTAACCTATGCTAGATGATTTTTCCAGAATAGATACTTGTCCTTCATCTATGAATCTGATCATTTTAAAATGTATGTGTATGAAGATCTGTGTGAGTGTTTGCCACATGAATGCAAGTGTGAAAAAAGGCCAGAAATGGGGGCTGGATCTGCAGGAGCTGAAGTTACAGGCAGCTCTGGTCTGCCTGATGTGGGTGCTGGGAACTGACCTGGATCTTCTGGAAGAACAGCAAGCAATCTTAACCACTGAGCCATCTCTCTGACCCCTACTAGTCTGATTTTAAGCTACGATAACAAATTTACCTTTGGACTTCCTTTGTGTCTCCTAAACTGAAAGGAAGTACTTCCTAACACCAAACACCACTGGTTAACTGGTCTGTACAAGAGAAAGAAGCCAGCTGTTTCCCTGGTCTTCTTAAGATAGAGCTTAGTCTGAGTTTGTAGGGAGCACAGTCAAGTTTGTCAGCAAGTAAGCAATGAGGAAGACCAAGCATGTGATGGAAAAGAACATCAGTCTGGCTCTATCTTATTTCTACTCCTTATGCACAATGAAAAGTCCTAAATTGTCCATTTTGATAAAAGAAAGTCTCACACAGCAACCTCATTTCCACTCCAACCAATGAGGCCTTTCACACGATTGTCAGGTCACCTATCATTGCTCATGGTTCCCAGTATATATTGATCCACTGAGTCATAATAAAATAGTGCTTCCAGCTGGGAGTGAGCATTAATGCAAACATTTTCTGGATCAGAAAGATGGACCAAAAAGAAAAAAAAAAAACAAAAGGTTGCGTTTCTGCCTAGCCAATCTCAAATTGCTTCTGGCAATACTATGACTCTCATCGACACCTCTGTGTTTTCCTACAAACTCTGTTATCCCACAGGAACATGAAGCAACTGAGAGAGAAAGGAAAGTGAGTGTCATAGCAGGGGCAGCTCCACGCATGCTCATGATGAGAGCTACAGTCACTAACTGCGAAAAGCACATACTTTTGATAAACAAAATGGACAATTACCAGCATGGATTGTTATATCACAACTGTTATTGCTTTTATTATGCACGTCTTGTGAAAAATGTGTAATCCGTAGTTACAAAAGGATGATTTTAAAATACCAGAGGTCAGTTTTCTGTTTCAAATGCACCTTCAGAGTTCAGAACTTTGCTTTCTTAGTTTAAGACATTTGCAATTTGTAGCTGTAGGAAATGTGATTGTAGTATTTCCTGAGCCAGCTAAGCTCAACAGTCAACCATAAATGTCAAGAACTTTATATTTTCATTTAATGGCACCAATTTTTCCTTCAACAGATGCATAACTGAGCACAAGAATATTGTGTTGTATAATTGCCCTGGTGAAAATTTTAAATCTATTGTGTTTGCAGAATCACATGCAAGCCTGAGTATAATCTTTCCAGTATTTTATGTGCCTTTATAGAAAAACAGAAGGGACCATCTGATATCAGGCGCATTTCACTTCAGGAGAGTCTCAACAGGACATTCAGGATTTGCCTGATTCTAGAAAGCTGATGCTTTCAAATCAAAAGGGGGGGCCTGAGAGAAAAATTCTCATAAGGACAGAAGCACCAACAAGCTTCTCAGGTGACCTCCTTCTGTGTCTCCAATTGGCACTTCAGCTTTGGCTTTTTCTGTCTCACCACTCCTCCACCCTGCCTTTTCCAGCATCATTCATAAATCTCCATTCCTTTATCTGAAAAGCTAAGACACCTCTCTGCCTTTTACCTTCTCAGTGAACCACATTTCTAAGGACCCTTGCTGCAATGATGCTTTGTGGATGGGGATGCCTAAATCTTGACTCTTATAGCCCTGATTTCCCTTTGATAATTACATACAGTAATGTCCCCTCTGCATCTATTCATGGATGCCCTGTAGGTATCTTAAACTCAGAACTCCAAAAATGGACATTTCATCGCTTGTCAAAACCAGATGGCCACATAACTCCAATCTTCCACTCATTTGGACTTAAAAAAAAATCTTCAAATGGTTTCTAACTATTCCTTCTCAAAAATACCGCAAGGTTTCCAAATCGGGTCACTGTGACTTCCAAAATGATTTTCGTTGTATCTCCTTCCTTCTCTTTATTCCTGGTTAGAGACCTTGTTATCTCAAAGATGCCATTAAAAAAAAAAAACATTTTCTCAGCATCTTGGTCTGTCACTGGGGGTGTACATTTCAGTAAGACATCATCTTCAAATGAAAGGGGCTCTATTCACCTGAGAAAAGTGGATTCACGATTACATGAAGCATTAAGATTGTGGGTGAGCACAAAGAGGTTATAGCCTATGCTGAAAAATCTGGGAAGATTTCCAGAGATAGTCATGTCTATCCTGATATCCTAAAAGAATTAACTAAGAGAAAAATAGTGGCTTTCCCAAAGGAAAATAAGATGCAAGCTTTGGCAATGAGAGAGACCACAGTATATTCAGGGACTTCAAACCCACCAAACTGTTAGACGGCAAAGTCATAGGAGTCTGTTTGAGATGGAAGAAAGGCTACAGTGGTAAGCAGAGGCTGATCTTAAGGGCCATAAAGGATACAGTAAACCCTGACAGAATGAGAACCAGAGCTGTTGGGGGAGGCTACAAAATGAATATATTGCCAGTTGGCAGTGTACAAAGATCTCCTCGGTCAAATTATAGAAAAAGAAAAGGCACATCTAGGGTTGTTGTATTAATCAGAACTAAGTATTCTGAGGCTCAAATGAGAGCCATGTTTTCTAGCAAACATCATGAAAGGAGGGGGAAAAACGATGTATTAGTGATGAAGGATGGACAGAAGCTTGTAATCTGTGGATAACCCATAACTACAAGATATTAGAGCATCATTAAAGATATTAGTAAGGGAGAGGGAAAGTCCATAGTGAGAATTTGAAGAGCAATGAAGGGCTCCTTCCTCAGGTGCCATCCACTCTGTTTGAAGGCACAAAGTTTCTCATTAACCTGGAACTCCCCTAATAGACTAGGGCCAACTGACATGACCTACCTGTCACACCTCCCTAGCACAGGGATGACAAGCATAAGCTACCATGCCTGGCTTTTTTCATATGGGTTCTGGGAATTGAATTCAATTCTCATGTTGTTCCAGCAAACGCCTTACCAACTGATCTCTCTCCAGTCCTAATAGAAGAAACATTTGAAAAAGACAAAATTGAAACAATGGGAAATCGGAAGAAATACAAAGGATTTAGGAAACTGATCAGTGGTTCAGTTTGGAACCCAGAGACAGCTCTCCTTGGCACTCAGAATGAAAGAAACAGCCTAGTTATGATGGCACACATCTGTCAATCCAGCTACATGGAAGGGTAAAACAAGAGAGTCACAAACTTAAGGATGCTCTGGGCTACACAGAAAATGTGAAACAAACCTGGTGAACCTGGTGAGGTCCTGTCTCAAAATAAAAGCTCAGTGACAGAGTATTTGCCTGGTATATGAGAGGCCTTGGGCTCAATCTCCAGTACTACCAACAAAGAGATCAAGGCCTAGGGAATATTGGGATTTGGGTATGGATACGTTTTGGAAAGGAAAGCTGGAGACTGCTCCTTTTTGATCATTCACACTTGCTAGAAGTCTTTAGTATTTGCATCTCAAATAACCATTCTCTTTTCCCCAAGCCTCTGCAGTTCTTTGAGTAAAAGTAAGTCGCAGTCGTCTTCGCTGCAAAAGCTACTTCCTGTATGACAAAACATGTAACACTAGTTTAATCTGGCTTTGCAGCCACAAGTAACAACACAGGTGTCTGTAAAACCTATTCTTACTGTCCATCATCTTTTTAAAAATACTCTATTCCTCTCCTTCAACCAGGATTTCTCTACCCCTTCTTCTCAACTGTACCTCAAATATCATCTCTCCCCAAATCTTACTTGTTAACTATGAGAACTCTGTCATAGGAAAGAATGGAGTTTCCTGCTGCTCATTACATTAATTACCATGAACCAGCTCTCATGTTAGAATGCCATCTCCATACGTGAATATGACTTTACTTAAACTTTTGTGACCTGGTTAAACATGAAAGTGTGGCTTGTCATTAGTTGGTCTGCCATTGTTCTCATGTAGCCAAACTCAGAGACTGAAATAAATTTGATCGATCCTGAGATGAAATCATAAGGTCAAAGGACGACGGGAGCTTTCCCTTTCTGGTAAGGAAGTGAAAGGACAGAGCTTTGTAATGAGAAAAGCCGACATTTCAAAGGATCTTAAAAGCACTCTGTCATTTCTTTTCTAAGAAATATTTGGTGATTAACTCCCATCCATCTTTTTTGGAGCGTCTGAAACGTGCTTTGAATCCCAATGAAAACTTCACCAGTATTGATATTATAAGGTGTCTTACAATAATTAAAATTACTAAAACTCAATGTGTTTTGTACATAGATTGCAAAGTGGTTAATGTTTGTATTTTTGAGTGATGTGAAGATGACTTAAAGGCTTCAAAATGTGATGAAGGCATATCTGGGGCATATGTGAAATAATATGGCAGGTCTGGAGCTTTGGGCATTTCTAATTTTTCAAAAAGATTATGGAAGCTTAGTGACCAATGACCGATATCAGAAGGTTAGGAAAGATCACCTTTTTAAATTTCCCAAATGCCATCCCTCACATCAAAGAATACAGAATTTTTCTTCCTAATGACATAATCTAATTATAGTTTTCAAAACTTGAAAACTACTATACTGATTTTAAACAAATAGAACTACTGTATCCAAGAGTTACCATTCTAGTTATAGTGTATATCAACAGAACCCTCAATGTACAGCCTGAAAGACTGAGCTAATGGGTGCTTAATATAAGTGAGTACCCACATAGCCCAAGAAATGCTATAAAGGAATCTGAATCTACTGGACCTATATAGAAACCACCCATATACTCCATAACATACTATGTATTCGGCATCTCAACTCCCTTAATCAGGGTTGGAGATCGAGCTCACGTAGCAGAATGCTTGTGTAGCATGCACAGGCCCTGGATTCTATCCCCAGCACTTCATAAACTGGGCATGGTGGTGTATGCCTGTAAGCTCAGCATCTGAGAAACTGAGGCAGGAGAATCAGCAGTTCAAGGTCATAGACTTGAGGCTGACTTAGAGACCAGCCTTAGATACATGAGATCTTATTTTAAGAAAGGAAGAAAGAAAGAAAGAAGGAAGGAAGGAAGGAAGGAAGGAAGGAAGGAAGGAAGGAAGGAAGGAAGGAA
>CAJQZJ010032054.1:5292851-5346382 GCA_907164525.1 Lophiomys imhausi | reverse complement strand
ACACACACACACACACACACACACACACACACACACACACACACACATTTAAAAATTAAATGTATCTTAATGTAGTTAGGGTTATGACACTATGACCAAAAGAAAGCTGGGGAGGAAAGGGTTTATTAGGGTTAAACTTCCATAGCACTGTTCATTGTTGAAGGACGTCAGGACAGGAGCTCAAATGGGGACAGACTCTGAAGACAGATGCTGATGCAGAGGTCATGGAGGGATGCTGCCAACTGGCTTATTCATCTTGCCTGGCTAGGCTTATAGAACCCAGGACCACCAGCCCAGGGATAGCATCACCTACAATGGGCTGGGCCGTCCCCCATCAATCACTAATTAAGAAAATGCCCTACTACAGCCAGATCTTATGGAGATATTTTCTTAATTGAGGTTCCCTTCTCTCCAATGACTTCTGTTTACATCAAATTGACATAAAATTTCCCAACACACTTTAAAAAAAAAAACCCATCAACAAAGAGGCCTATCTGATGATGATGTGTGTCATGTGAGGGGCTGAAATAAAGTAAGCACATGAAAAATTCGGATAAGAACACCCTGGGGGCTGAGTGATGGGGGAAGCAGAATCTTTGTATTTTGGTTCTAGGGTCAGATGTAGGAAGGCCAAAATGCAAAGCTGGAGTGTATGAAGCAGAAGGGTGACATGGGCAGACCAATGCCAGGCACATTTTTCACTGTGGCGGTAACTGGACAAAAGGGATTGAGGGGCATATAGAGGGCAGTGCTCATTAAATCAAGAAGGAGAGATTGTAAAAAGTTCTCTGTTCAAAGATCAAGACAGCTAACTTTCAGAACTTCCAGTGTCCAACGACCATGTGTGTTGCCAATTATGAGGAGAGAGAGAGAGACCATCACAATTTTAGAAGTTCAGAAAAAGTAGTAATTTCTGGTCACTAATAAGATTTATGATTGTGACATAGGGTTTTAAAGAAAGATAGTATCTATAATCTTTTAGCCCAGTCATTCCAGGTTTAACAGTAGATAATTTGATATGTCTAGGTAGTCGCCAAAGTAAATTAGTTTAACTTTTGACTCTGGATAATTATCAGATAAAATTTTTTTAAATCTTAATTCATAGATTTATAGATAGATATATAGACAGACAGACATAGGTGTGTGTGTGTGTGTGTGTGTGTGTGTGTGTGTGTGTGTGTGTGTGTACTCATAAATACATATCACTTTCTGGAACTGGGAAGATGGCTAAAGTTGGTAAAGTTCGTGCCTTGCAAGCACAAAAACCAGAGTTCTATCCCCAAAACCCATGTAAAAACATCCAAGTGCAGTGGTATTCACTGATAATTCCTGTGGCAGATAGATGTGTGTGAGTATAAACAGACAGACCCCTGGAACTCACTGGCAACGCAGCCTAGCCTATTTGATGAATTCCACACAAGTGAGAATGCCTGTCTCCTAAAAACAAGATGGTTTTTAGTAGACTCTCACTCATTTCCCACAATTCCCCTGTTCACCCTTATAACATGGCCCCTGATTCTTTTACTTCTTCATTTAAGACTTGTCATTTTTATATCCGTCTCTCAGTACTTATTTGTATCCCCTCTAAGACTCTTTTCTGGTTTTTAGACTTTACCTACTATAGTTGTTTGAATAAGAATGTTCTCCATAGTCACATATGATTAAATGCTTAGTCACCAAGGAGTGAAACTCTTTGAAAGGATTAGAAGGATTAGTAGGTAAAGGAAGTGTGTCACTAGGAGTAGCCTTTGAGATTTTTTGAGCTTTGAGCTTTGAGTCAGGCCCTGTAACTCTCCCTCTTCCAGCTGCCTGCAGATCAGGATGTAACTCTCAACTACTTCTCCAGCACCAAGCCTGCATGCCTGCTGCCATGCATCTTCCATCATGGTGATAGTGAACTAAATTTCTGTAACTGTAAGCACGACCCTAATTGAATGCTTAATTGTATAAGAGTTGCCTTTGTCATGATGTCTCTTCATAGCAAACAGCAGCAACTTACAAACCCACATAATTACCATATTTATGTGTGCATATACAAATGTATACATATATAAATCATACATATACACATACATATACATTACAGGCTAGGATCTGCATATGGGTGAACATGTGTTATCTGATGTTGTTCTGATGTCCAATATATTAAACTTGAATATATTTCTCTTATTGAATAATCATCTCATCTATGCTGGGTAGACAGTAGATAGGACACTTGGTAGAACATGTTGTAGTGAATGTTCAAACAATCAAGATAAGATCAGATGTTCAATGGTCATGGTGAGATGATATGTCTCAGTGGTGAGTGTTGCCTTAGCATTGTGTTCACCTGGTTTGATCATCAACAAAATAAGTTAACACATAAGTTAAAGCTGATATGAAGTCTTCACATGTAGAAAACTGAAAGCATACTGTGAAAGAAGATCGAAAGACTTTGTGTATGGGATGGTGTGGGAATAGGAGTAGAATTCTGGAGATAGAAAACTTTCCTAGTATGAAGGAGTCAGCTGGGGGCAGGGGGAGGAACTCCAGATTCAAGGAGAATGCTCATGAAAGAAAGACAGGATGACATATGCTCTTTATTTTACTTTTATTTATTTTTTTAATTTATTTAATAACCTGGAATTATCCGGAAGCAGGCTCTGCTTTGACATCATTTTTCTTCTTCTAATGAGTAGAGGAGAAATGTACAAAGTTTGTAATGCTGTAGATGCTAAATAAATAAATAAATATTCTCATTCTTTCTCTAAGAACAAAAGGCAAGAGGGTGTGTATCTGAGGAACAAGAGCCAAGGTATCCTCTGGCCTCCATATGGGCACACGCATACATGCATTTGCTCATATGCACACATGCACACACACATAAGCAATTTTGTAGCATTCCTGCATAGTTTCATCAAAGATCAACAGCGAATGGGGAAATGTCCTCCCTTAATATAAAATCAAACAAATAAACCAGCATGTAACCTCAAAAATGAGATCTGAACATTTCACCTTAGAGTGCATATACTCCCCACACCTGCTCACCATGTGTGGCCTGGAAACAACTTGCTCATGCCACACTAAAGAGCTTGAATATGTCTCGTGAATGTGTAAAATAAAATTCATTGGCTTTTTTTTCATAAGCAAAAACAAAACAAAAAAACGTAATGAAATATGAGAAACAGCTCACACTTGGTTCATATTTTTTATATCAGTCTGATTCTTAAAGGAAATCCTAATAGCTTTTCCACAACATCATTTCACTTTGGCTTGTGAGTGGAAATTCCAGTACGGTGGCATGCTGGGAAGTGTTTAATAACCTGTTGTCTGGGAAGGAAGGTCGTGCTTGATAATGTGTCAATTCCTGTGGTGTCAAGGCTCCCTCCACATCAGACTCTAGGCTGTCTACTTGGAAAAGCAGAGATGGGAAGAGATGCTCACAGTAGGCTCTCACACATCAGCAGGTTGCTGACCATATCTCTGAGATAAGCTACTTAAGCCAAGTGGCTAGAATCATATTTCAGTTATGAGATTCTCTGTCACAGCCTCGAGTGTGAAAAATGCATTTTTCCCCCTAACTCAATCTAATTTTCTATCTTGTGCTTTTATTCTGTCTCATGTAGAAAATCAATCTAATCATTTCAGAGGAACTCGGTCCAGTTCATGGATGACTCAATCAATTAAGAATTATATTTCTGTCACCTTCAGCTTCAGAATGCCTGCAGGGATTTATCTTCCTTCCCATCGACCCTGGTGACTTCTGGGAGCAATGGACAAGGGACAGCTTTTTGGTCATCTGCCTGGGCAGTAACTGACCCCAATACTCAGGTATGTTCCACTCTTCTCTGTATTACCTAGCAGAGCTTGGGGAATATATAGTCTTGATTGTGACATTCTGGTACCTTGCATGCATCCGAAGAAGAAGATCTTGTCCACAGCTGTGGCTGCAGCCTCTAGCACCTATACGTGTTGTGTCCCTCAGTCTTTTATTCTCCCTAGTATACCTCCTGTTCCTACATTCATATCTGCTGCCCTGGGTAGCTCCTAAACATCCCCCACTTGGCATCTAGGGTTAATTGAGGTCTTTTCTACATGACAATCTGCGTATTTCAGTAGAAGATGATCTACTTTTTCCTTTTGAGACTGGCAGACTCCTTGTCCAGCATCATTCTAAGCATGTTGTTCACATTCTAAGCATCTAAATGTGAAGAGGGGGCTCCATGAAACTCTCTACAATAAACTTGGCTTGTAACAAGGAGCAAAGGCAAGTTAGTCTTCATTCTTGCTTGTTTGTGACCTACCCTCTAACCTTTCTGTTCCAAAGTCTCCTCCTATCTCTTTCTAAGTAAAGTAGGGTAATACTGCAAATATTATTAATAGTTATAGTTAATTAATAGTTCAATATGCTCTTTCAACTTGACAAGATCTAGAATCACCTAGGAGATAAACCTCTGGGCTTGTCTGGGAGGGAGTTTCTAGGCTGAATTAGTTTAGGTGGAAAAAGACTCCCTAATTGTGGATGACCCCATCCATAACCATCCATCTTGGCTGTAGTCCAAATGGAATAAAATGGAAACAGTTGAGTGTTTGAGTGTATGATCGCTGTGTCAGTCCATCTCTCTGTCTCTGACTCTCTCCCCCTCCCTCTCTCTACCCCACTCCCT
Source organism: Lophiomys imhausi (assembly GCA_907164525.1). Classification (NCBI taxonomy): domain Eukaryota; kingdom Metazoa; phylum Chordata; class Mammalia; order Rodentia; family Muridae; genus Lophiomys; species Lophiomys imhausi. The sequence continues at coordinate 5,341,736 of CAJQZJ010032054.1, read as the reverse complement.
CTCTTCTCTCTTCTCTCTCCCTCCGTCTCTCTCCCTGTACTGTGAACACATTGTGCTCATCTGCCCCACGCTACTATTGCCATGACTTCTCTGCCATAAGGGAATGTGTACACTCAGACTGTGAGTCCAAGTAAACCCTCCCTTCCTTCAGTTGTTTTCACTGGGGTGTTTTTCACAGCAGTGAGAAAAGAAAATAAGACTTACAAAAAAAAAAAGATTTCTTTAGCCCCTTTACCCCTTGTTGAATCTTTCATGATTTAGGCTCAAATGTATTCTGCTAAAATTTTTGCCAAGCTATGTGATAGCCTATATTTGCTTAATCATGGGATGACTCACAATACCTGAGATAGGTGTGGAGTAAAAGGCAAACAGGGAACTTATGTGTATGCCTGTTGCCCACACTATTCCACATACAGAGAAGGGGCCACTGAAATAACTGTCTTATCATTCAATTGTACAGCATCTTTCATTATAGAACTGTGTATGTTCACCTTTTCCAATGTCCATCACCACAGAAAAGTAGATCTACTGACCACTTTGTGTGACACATACAAAGAACCCACCCAATATCCCTCATTGGCCACTTTGATAAGACTGTACTGTAGAGATATGTAGCTGTCTTCCAATAGCAATCAAAACTTCCAGTATCTTCTAGGCATTGCCCCATCCCTGATCCACGGCCTTTTCCAAATGACAATATGGCATACCAAAAGATTTAGCACAGAAGAAAAGAAGGTTTCCCCTATGGTATGGGTCATGAAGGCCTGACAGATAACAAGGCAGTGTCTGCTTTGCCATCATGTGGACAGAAGCAGGTTTAAATCTCAAAAACCAAAGATGTGCTTACAGTGACTACTCAGGAGGTGGCTAACATTTCCACAGAGTTAATTTCTCCACATACAATACTACTAAAATGCACGGTTACTGACAATGTCTTTAGGTAGAAAAACTTTGCAAGTGGTGTGCATATTCCACTTTCAATGGGTTTGCTGTAAAATGCATATATTTTTCTTCTCTATTGTAGAAAAATTCATAACATTGCCATTTGAGAAAAAGAAATTGGGCTTCATCCAGAAAAATACAATTACAGTGTAAGATTTTTATTTGAAAAGAGTTGAAAGCTTTGGCTCATATATTCTACTGTTTCATGAGACATTATTTGGGGGATTAAGCTGAACACAATTTGGAGGATTATGTCTGTAAATAGGAAGTGAATGATAAGGGAAAAACCCAGCACAGAGACAATGTGCAAAGACTAGGAAGGGACTTTATTTTGTCTCATTCCAATTTTGTTCCTCAAGTACTTGAGGAAAAATCTCAAAACATTAGCCGGTGTCAAGCTAAAGGAATATGAACCTCAAAGACTCTATCCACTAAAGAAAACAAGAAATTAGGGGACGCAAGTGTGAGCCTGTAAACTCAGCACTTGGAAGGCTGAGGCAGGAGGATGATGAATTTAGAGATATCTGAGTTTTACAGGTAAGCTGTGTGGTACATGAAGAAGGTGGAGGGAAAGAGGGGCAGAGACAGACAGAGAGACAGAGAGGGGGGGGAGATAAGGCCAAATAAACATTAAAGGCAAATGTCACACTGTGAGCATGGGGTTTCAACACCCACCACTAAAATAAAAGGAAATAAAAAAGAGAGCTCTTGTGGTGTGTCTCAGTGTGTCTCCCATGGGCTCATGTGTTGAATGTGGGTTTCCAGCTGGTAGTGCTATAGTGGAAGGTGGAGCCTAGCTGGAGAAAGCATGTCACTGGAGGTAGGCCTTTGAAGGTTATACCTAGGCCCAAGACCCTCCGTCACCTCTGTTTCAATCCTTCCCACCACACTCACCCTGTCATCAGTTCTGTCCAAGTACATGAGGCCTTGTGACCATGGTCTGAAAACATGAGTCAAAATAAATCTTTATCCTTCAAGTTGTTCTTTCAGGTATTTTTGCCACAGATACATGAAAGTAATTAACCCAATAGAACAATAAGGAGAGACTGTCCCTGAAGAACTGACCCTGAGGAACTGTCAACCCTGAGGAACAAGCTGACATGAGGCTTACCTGACTACAACTTAAAATCAGTTATATTTATGGTCAAAGACCCAAAGAAACTCATGAACAAAGACTGAAAGAAAAATAGCAAATGCTATCTTGGCACATGGAAAAATAAGTAAATAAATTTTTAAATTTTTCAATAAATAAAAATGTACAAAATTAATTAAATCTATGTTAGGGTATGTGATAAATAAATGTATAATTCATGGAACCTATATTGAAACGAGAGTCAGACATTTTATGGAAGAGAGAGTATTGTATCTAACACTGAAGTTTAGGAATATTAACTCAAGATAAGCCATTATAAATTCTAACGATTAGCTTTAATTCCAAAGGTAACCACAAGGAGAACATTTAAACACAGAAATAAAGAAAATTTTTAAACCACAAAATCTCAATTACAAATATTTTAGAGGCTTGGGAGATAGCTTAGTCTATAAATCACTTGCTGTGCAAGTGTGTAGACCTGAGTTCAAAACCCTAGAGTCCACATACAGCTGGATGTAGCAGTGTGTGTCTGTAATCCCAGAATTCCTACAAAGATAGGAGGTAGAGACAAGAGAGTCCGGTTAGCCTGGCATATGCAGTAGCAAACAAGTTGTCCTCTGGCCTCCGCCTTCCATGTGTGTTCCATAACATGCCCCTAAACACACATGCGCGCGCGCACACACACACATACACACAAGTGGGGTGCAGAGGGACTGATTTTTTAAATCTACAAAAAAAAAAAAAAAACAACTTCTGTTTTGGAACCTAATAGTGATAAATACAGTGATTTCACAGAGCTGTGACTATTCCTAAGTGTCCCAGGATTGGCAGAACATAAACACAAAATCAACATTTTACCTTGATTAATTTCATGTTACACGAATTTTATCTCAGTTTTTTTTTATGGTTTTCCAGTGAATTAGCTACTCATCTAATAGTATACAATCTTTACATATTCATCTTAGGCACCGTATAAAACCACAGGTTCATCCGCCCACATATTCCATCTCATATATGTTTTATTTTAGCTTGTACTAAAGTTGCAATCATTGGTTATATTTATGGCTTTGCTCTAAATATCTGTTTCTTACATTTTTATTTTGTTGATGGTTTTCTGTATCAATGAGCTCCTTATGTAATTGTCCTAATCAGCATTAATGCCATACAATATACAGCAGAAGATCCACTCTAATAAGTACAAGAAATAACATGCAAATGAAGCAGAAGAGATGGGTCAGTCAGAGAGCAAATGCTTATACATTTTCTTGCTCTTTAACTTTGAAGGTTTGCTAATTTTTATTCCTTTTATCTTGAAAGCAACATATAATATCTCTAGCCACTGCAGAATCTTAGCTAGGCTTTGAAAGTCACATTCATAAACACCCATGCAAGCAAAGATGATGGAGTTGAAAGTCTTAGGCAGGTGCACAAGCCTCCACTGGGGTTTCAGATTTATTTTTACTGAGGAAAGACTCAAATTACATGACCAGTTACAGTTCTACTAAAATGACCTGAATCAGAAATCAAATCACCTTCAGGTCATGATAGTCATTTGGAAAAGAAGTAGCACATGATTCAGCCATACATCTCCCGGGTGTGTCCCCAAAGGACTCTAAGGTGGCAAATAACAGAGACAGTCACATGCACATGTGCTCTGTAGCACTGTTCACAAAAGCCAACTCATGGAACCAGCCTTAATGCCCATCAGCAATAAAAGGGTAAAGAAAATGTATTTCTGTAGAATGGAGTAATATTAAGTTGTGAAAGAAGAACAAAATGATGTCATTTGTAGGAAAATAGAAAGACCTTGAGAATATCATATTGACTGAAACAGAACAGATTTAGAAAGATTAATACCCCATGTTTTATTCATACACAGAATCTAGATGTTAAAAGGAGACCTGAAGTAGAAAGAGGCTGCAGGACTATTTAGGACAGTGGTTCTCAACTTCCCTAATGCTGCAACCCTTGAATACAGTTCCTCATGTTGTGGTGACCACTGCCCAACCATAAAATTATTTTCATTGCTGCTTCATACCTGTAATTTTGCTGCTGTTATGAATAGTGATGTAACTATCTGATATGTAGGATATCTGATATGTAATCCCTGTGTAAGGGTTATTCAACCCTCAAAGGGGTCTCACCCATAAGTTGAGAACCAGTAAGAAGGGAGACAGTATGGAGGGTGGGGACAAACATGACCAAAGTACGTTGCGTGCATTTGCCCAAACTTGATGACAAGGGCAGCACACGGGCTTGCGGGTAAAGCATGTGACTGCCATACATGAGACCCTAGGTTCAGTTTCCAACACTGAAGAAAGAAAAGAGAGTGTCATAATGAAATCTATTATTCTGCATGAATAAAAATGCTAATCTTAAAATACCCTGTTAATTGGGAGAAGCAGAAGCAAAGGGTTTTGTTTGTTTGGTTGGTTGGTTTTTGTTTGTTTTTTAACTGAGTCTCTGACATGAATTTCCAAAGCCTCTACTGAAGTTCTAGGTTCCTACATACCAGTCACCCTAACCACAGAATGACACTGAGTCCACATTCATTTCTCTACTGCATTTTGCATTCCTTTGTTCCAACCTTAATCTGTTTCCACCTCCTAGGCATGCTCTCAGTGTTAATTACCAAAGGTCTGCTACACAACACTTTTCCTCCAGGACCAAAACCATTTGTCATGCCAGTAGACTCCCAGGGACAGAGGATCCCTCATCCCCAGGGAAGTCGTGGGCAAGAAGTTCAGCTGAGTGGTCCAGCCAAGGACCCTTGCGTCCCTTTTACGTCTGTGGGAAACTGGAAATGCCTGCTGCAACATGGGCTGAAGAACGCAATGCAGCAGAGAAGACAGAAAAGAGGTATCTAACATGCAAGAGGGCATCTTTCATTTGAACTGTCTTTAATAAGAGTGGATGAAACTCCCCCACCCCCACTTCACGTTCCTCTATCCTCAGAGAAAGGATACTCACCTTATACCTGACAACGCTAGAGCCTTTACTTCCTTCCACCACTTCTTCAGCTTTGCAACCCACCAAGCTTTCAGAACACATGTGCCTTCCACCTTTCAGGGGACATTCTCATTCTAAGGCTGAGGCTGAGTCCCTCCACACATGTATGCTAATATTTTGTTTAGAATATTTTGCATTTATATTCATGAGCAAGAGTGGCTTTTAATTTTCCTTTCTTGTTTGTCCTTGACGAGGCTGGGTATCAAGGTTATACTGGCCTCACAGAATGAGTTAGGAGGATTTTGACTTTTTTCCATTCTCTGAGAGAGAATGTCAGAGCTGTCTTAAATGTGTTTGGAAGAATTCCCATTTGAACGCTTGTTAGCATAGAGTTCCCTTTGTTGGAATGGTTTAATTATGGATCTATTCTCTTCCAGAGACAGAGAATCTCTTCTTATGTGATTTTTTTAGTGGAATTTTATAAGGCTATGATTTTCAAATTTCTCAATCTTATTTTATTGTTTTATTTCTATGTGAATGTATGAAGGGGCAAGAAGAGGGCATTGGATCTCCAGGAGCTGGAATTACAGGTGCTCATGAGTTGGCCACTTTGGGTGCTGGGAACCAAATTTAGCTTCTCTAGAAGAGCAGCAAGTGCTCTTTGCAACCGGGCTGTCTGTCTCTCCAGACCACCTCTTTTTTGTTGTTGTTATTATTACTTTTGCTTGAATCTGTTAGATGTTTTTCTTTTAATTTCCTTACAAGGGTCCCTGGATGGATTCTTCATATTTAGAATCTTCTGTCATATTTGCAAAATTAAGCATATCAGTTTTTCTCTAAGTGGCACCTTACAAGTGTCACTTATTGTATTTTGTCATCATTGAACAAGAACGATCGCTAATCTCCACTGAGGTTACCATTTGAGGAGTGCAGTAATTACATTCCACACCTTTCTGGATTTTAAGTATTTTTTTAATTAATGCTTTCCTGCTAATCCCACTGTAGCCGGGGCACCTATTCTCCATGATTTCAACCCTTTGGGATTTATTAAAACACTACTCTTTACGACACCACATAAACTTAGGTAAATAGCCTAGGTATACATGGTAAGAATGTGTGTACTCCACTTGCTGGAGACACAATATAAATATAAATCATATTTGCCTATTTTGCTGAATTTATTAATTTTTCTATGTCAACCCTCTGTAATTTCACCATTCTCTTAACTTGCATATCAAATAACAAGGCAGAGAGATACCTTAATAATAAGCCCACTACAATCTGTACTTCTACATATATATTCCTACTGTTCTATCATATATTTAATACTTTACTATTTGGTATGAAAAATGACTGGGACACCGTACAGCATTCCCTTTCTCTCTAGGACTGCTGCCCATAAAGGAGGGCTCACTGGGTTTTTCTCAGATACATCAAACTGTTTACATTTTGTTTGGTTCACTCGCTTCTAGAACTACAGCTAAGTAACACAACCTAAGTATTTGTGTCCCTGTAAAATCCATGTCTTGAGGTCCTAACTATCATGATAGCAGTTGGAGATGAGGTTTTTAGCAGGTAACTAGAGATGGCATTAGGAGGGTGGGTTAGCGCCCTCATAATTTCTAAAAGATGGACAGATGGTGCCCTTCCCATTTGCTCTCATCCAGAAACCACCTTAAAAGGCACAGAGAAGATTGTCAACAGGAAGTCAGGGGCAACACCCTCAAGAGACAAACAATCTGCTCCCTGTCTGGTCTTGCACTTCCAAATCTTAGAATTACAGGAAATAAATGTCCATTATTTGATCTGCCTGATCTATTTTGTTATACCAGCCTAAGTGGACCCTAACTTTTCTAAATTAGTATTTCCCTAAACCAAACACCTACCTGCTAGAGTTGGTACCTTTGACTTTGGGGTAGAATAAAGGCTAAAGTAAAATATGCCAAGGGAGCCTGGGCTATGCTTGAAACAGATGGGCTTCTTACCCACGCTTCCCCTGCTTCCCCTGTGAGCTCTCCATTTTCTCCTCACACCTCCTTGAACCTCTGTTATTGGCTCCAGCGGTACTTCTGAGAGAACCCAACCTGAGATCCACCCACATGAAATGTCCCTACTCACTACTGGCAAAGGTAGGTTGGCAGGAGAGACAGCTCAGTGGTTAAGAGCACTTGCCGCTTGCACAGAGGACCAGAGTTCAGCTCCCAGCACCCACATTAGGTAGCTCACAGCTGGTGGTAATTCTGGGTCCAGGGAATCTGATGCCTTCTTCTGGTCTCTATGGGCACCTGAATCATGTACACTAACCCACACACAGACACACAGGCACACACACAATTAAGAAAACAAAAACAAAAATTCAGACATGCATTGAAAGAATGCAAGTTACATACTAGTGATTAATCAACTTTATTAATTTATTTTAACTGAAAAAATCTGAGCCACTGTATCAGTTTGAGTGGGATCATAGCTATACCTTGAATTTCTTCATCTTTTGAAAGCTCAAGGTATCTCCTAAGTCAGGAACATCCTGTGTCTCCTGCTTTTAAGGGAGTTAGAAGGTCAAATTTGCTTTAAGGAATTCCCCTCTTATCTTCTTATCTGTAATTCAAATATTTCTATTATTAAATGAGTTCAGAACAAAACATGCATTGCCTATAGCTTACACTATATTATAAGAAGTATGCCTGGAGCTGGGAAATGACTCTGTTCCTAAAGTGCTTACTCGCAAGCATGCAAACTTGAGTCAGGATCCTCAGCATTTAAGTAAAAATTCAGGTCAGTAGCACATATCTGTAATTCCAAAAGCTGGTGGACAGATACCAAAGGGGGACTGGGTTGACTGACCAGTCAGTCCAGCCAAATCTGTTAACTCCAGGTCATGGTGGAAACATTCTCTCAGAAGAATAAACTGGACAGGGATTAAGGAAGATACCTGACACCGACCTCTGACCTCCACACCCGGTACACACACACACATGCACACATAGCCCCAAGTACACAAAGTGCACATTGTTTTAGAATATGGAAACGGTCAAACCCAGTCTCATACATTGATAGGAAAGGGGAGGAGCTGGCGTCATTCCCCAAGGCCACCCAGGATTTACTACTATAGTGTAGTGCTCTGGATGCCCAAGCCAGAGCTTTGTATCACCATAAATTATTTACCATTGGCGACTTGACACATCTGCTCATATGAAATTATGGGGTTGATTTAGAGCTAGAGAATGTGTGCTTCAGGGCAGACAAGGACATTGGAGGAAAAGAATAAAAGTGCCACCAAGATGGGAAGAGGGGAGGAGAGGGGTGAGCACGTCCTTACAGAAGGAGTCCCAGAAGAGACAGCAACACATGAAGTGCTCAGGAAACCAAACTGTCACAAGTCAGTCATCTGTGGTATTCAAACAAACCAATACAAGAATAGAAGTGTGTGTGTGTGTGTGTGTGTGTGTGTATGTATGTATGTATATAGATATATGAACTGGCAGCAATTTCTTCCTTTGCTTTAATGAATAAAGGATATAGGCATATCTAGATATAAAAGATGTAAATCTTCTCTCATTTTTATTTCACCTTCTCAAGGCCAGTGTATAAAATATAATCTATAAGCATAAGTGATACACCACAGACCATAACTTCATTCTCCAAACCATTATCAAAGTGTGATTCTCTTAGTAAGGTTTTTGTTTTTAATTCATAAACCAATTTCAATTGATTCTTTAAAAAAAAAAAGAAAAAAACTATTTTAAATTAGGCCATCACATCACCCAGATGGCTGAGTCAGACCAAAGATACACAGAAAAGAATGCTCCATCTTTACTGGAGTCTCATAAAGAATGTACAGAATATAGCTAGATTCTCTGACACTGCTTTATAATGTATCAGGAACAAGTTGGTCCCTCCTAGAAGACTAATGTGGACATCTGCATTCCTTGAGATTACTCTGTGTACATTTATGCATATATTTGGTCTTGTTAAGTTTGTTAAAATGAAATTAATTGATGGACTCCACTTGAATGAAACTGGTTAACATTGCTCCAACCTGTGTTTCTGAAATCCATTTCACCACATTTCTGCACTGCCATCATTTTCAACAAAGCCAACGCCATCTCACTAATAGTGTGACACTGTTAACCCTATTCCTCCAACAGGAAATTAAAGGACAGAGGCTAAATGCCTTTCCCATCCTTAACTGAATAAGAGGTGGCAGTGATTTAAACCCAAGGAGAATGAATCCATCTCAGAGTGATTTAAACCCAAGGAGAGTGAATCAATCTCAGAGTGTCTAATAATGGTTGCTCATCACCTAAAACTGTACTATCCCCAGGAGAAAGCTAAAGAGACAAAAGGTGGGGAGCTGAAGTCCAGAAGTCTAGGAAGCTTGTGCCCTGTGACTCTAAGGTAACTTGTGGCCCAACCATTCAGGCATGTATTTGAGTGTGAATGCTTACACCTCAGCATTATGAGACGAGACGTAAGTCTGGATTCCAAGGAGAGGAATGGGAAGGGGAAAAGGGAGAGAGGAAGATGAATGTGAACAAAGGAAGGAGGAAAGAGAAGAGAAAGGGGAGAATGGAGAATGAGGGAAGAGAGGAGGAGGAGAGGGAAGGGCTCATACTAGAGATAATTAGAGCACAGGGCAGAAAATGAGGCATAGCCACCAAGATGTCACCTGGGAGAGCCCTGATGAGGCCAAAGGTGTGAAATGCTTACAGCTCCATATGTCTAAGCCATTCTTGGCATGTTAGAGTCTGGAGTGATGGGGGGAAAGTTAGTACAAAAGAAAATACTACAATATGTTTTGTTCTACATTAAATTCTACAAGCTGCCCCTAAGAGGGCAAACTCAGCCACTGAAGTTCATGGGCCTCATCTCTGCCCACAGACCTCAGGTATATTCCACATTCATACCATCTGCCCTGACACTCCCATCCCTTAGGCTTCAAATTATTCAACTCTGTACATAATTCACTTCTAATTTATCAGTTGTCATCTAAGTCATTGACTTTTAAATATATGACTATTATTATTTTAGAATATAATAATTTTAAAGGACTCTATGTAGCATCTTTGACAACAGGAAGCACTGACTATTTTGATAATATTTAAGGGGCTCTATCTTCTTAAGCAAGCATCCTGAATACTTGAAATTTGAAGTTAGGTGTCTTAATTTAAATATTATAAGTTATATGTGGATAAGCAGAATGATTTAGGGCAGAAATAGTGGCCAGACAATCCTACAACGGATGTTAAAATAATCCACCTAAGAGTATACAAAGAATGGGTGTTACTTCTGTCGATTCACCATGTCAATAATTTCTCTACATACAGATGTTTGATTTTAACAACAAATCTTACAGGTATGAAAAAATGCTGTTTATTTAGAGTAAAAGGACTCAGTTTTGGTAAGAAAGCTAACCATGGACAAGCAAACGCACAATTCCTCTTTTAGCAATAGGAAATAGTCTGACCTTACAGACTCATCTGCTATACTTCAACACAGTGCCTGTATTTACATACCCTTGTTTAAATACTTTATATTTGTTGTATACAATCATTGTATTCATGGCTTGTTATTTTGGCTATACTCACAAGTCTACTGGTTTCCAACGAACCCGTCTCACAAAACCCTATGACCATATGAAGTAGATCACACTCACAGGTACCAATGTTAGGACTGTAGTGTATTCTTTTGGAGGACACAATTCAGCCCAGCCTTTGCTGTTAGGACCCTACTCATTGATTCAGCAAAATCCATGGGATTTCTCAGCCACAGCTGAGTACCACATGGGTTGTTTCCATCCCCTACCTGACCTTTCTTTACTGGTTCTTCTGATTCCTCAGAAAAGACTTCTCTGTGTCTATCAAAGAAACTGTTGGCTTCATCTACTTATACATGACCAGGTGACTTGGCTGAACACCTCTCTCAACCTGAGCTAAATACTAGAAGGAGTATTTGAATAAAATAAGCAATATATAGCCTTTAATAAATCACTCAAAATCTGACATTCCTTTATGAACACTTCATGTAATTAATAGTAAAAAAAAAGCAAATCTAAATAAAAAAAGAAAAATGTAATCAAGTAAGTTGACAACCAGCAAGAGATAATTAAAATGATCCTGTTTTGTTTCTTGGTTTCATTAACATGCAAATGAGATTCATGAAGTTTGATATTGTGTTTCAGCAAGAGCCATAGAAACAAATTAAGAATGAAAATGAGTCCCACCGACAGAGACTCCTGTTGAGTATATAAATTAATGAAAACTATGATTGCATACAATTAATAAAATATAATTTTGTGATTTATTGGGCCTCAAAAATGAAATAAAGTTTCATAGATAAATTAAATTTTGTTTCTTTTTGGTGGACCCCATTCTGTGAATGTTTTGAAATTTTAAAGAAAGGGCAGTAAATGTTAAACTCTGCATTACGTTTAAAAGCACAAGGTAGAAATCTTGCTTTCAAATCAAAGTGTGATAGAAATGGTATCCCTGCTAAGAGGGACTTGGTGCAGGATCTAGAATAGTAGTTCTCAAGTGTTCTAACACTGTGACCCCTTAATACAGTACCTCATGTGTGGTGACCCCCAACTATAAAATTATTTTTGTTGCTACTTCATAACTGCAATTTTGCTACTGTTATAAATCATAATGTAAATATCTCATATGCAATATATCTGATATGCAACCCTCAAAGGGGTCTTAATACACAGGATGAGAACCACTGATCTAGAATGTCTCCCAGAGGGCAAAGAAATTCAGGTGCCTACATAGTCTGAGATCCAGAATTGCAAATAGGAAGAGACAGTGACCAAAATCTCTAACTACAAGGAACTTATAGACTGGAGAAGTGTAGTCAGATTCAAGGGCCTCCACATCTCCCATTGGATACAAAGATCTTGGTGTTCTCCTCCATTGATACTTTCACTCTTACAAACACCAAAGCGCATTCCTCAAATAATATGAGATGAAACTTTAAACATGTCAAAAAGCTCAAAACTATGACAAAGGGTCATGCAAACACCTCTATAGTCATTGGAACTGAGGGATGTATAATGTCTATCAGATCTCTCTCTCTCTCTCTCTCTCTCTCTCTCACACACACACACACACACACACACACACACACACACACCATTATGTCTAAAATTTCACATACTCAAACTCAAGCATTAAACAAAAGCACCAAGAATACTAACAGCAAGGAACAGATTTTGTAGTATGATGGAGGAGAAGATAACACATGAGCAAAGTATGGTTTTGAAAAGAGTTGCTGGGAGTCTGTGTTTATATCTGTTGATATGGCTTCCCATTTGTCAGAGTGTCCCTCCGTTTGTGCTCATTAAAGAATGTAACCACAGTAACACTGTTGTTTGGCACACAGTTGTTTGGTATGCTACTTTCTCATATTCCCTGCAAGAGAACTGCCTTTAAATTGTCTTCCCTTTCCTTGAGTCATAGAGCACAACACACCTAAGAGATAATAAACAACTAAAGCTTTGTATTCCTCAAGGGGCAGAAAAGCATTATGAAGCTCTTGATTCTCAACAACAGAGAAAACCATGTCAACCACATAAAGAATTAAACAAACTGAAGGATTACTATTTTTAAATATGTAGTGTGCTTTAAAATTATTTCCTGAAGACTTCTTTAACTTGAAATAGGAAGCCAATTAAGTTCCCATCATTTCTGTATTCATAATGATTGCAAATCACTGCAATTTTTTTTTTTACTTTATAAGATACATAAAACTTGCCAGATTGAAGAAACTTTATGGTATAGGGTTTTCAGATAGGGTGTATTTCTTTGCCTTTCCTAAATGAAAGCCAGGTGTCATAAACTTCTGTGTTATCACCATTGGCCTATTTAGATATCTACTTCTTTTCATGGCATACCACTTGCAATGATTTTATTAAGAAAATGGGAAAATAACAAGATTCCTCATGAGCCAAAGGGTTGTAGGAGAGCAGACTTACCATCTCTTCGATTCAGCCTTGCGAAGCCAGGACCATGACTATTGGAGAGCTCTGAAGAACTGCTGAAGGATGCCTGAGGCAAGGCAGAAACCAGCGGCTCATCACAGTCATCTGCCAGGAGGGAAAATGTCACATTCCAGTGAGCCCAGAGCCAACAGTTCTCTTCAAATCAATAGACACAACAAACAAACACAAAATCAGAACAAGGATCTAAGCCATGCATGGTAGCGCGTGCCTGTAATACTAGCACTCAGCAGGAAGGTGAAGGATGACCACGAAGTTCAAGGTCATCCTCAGCTACACAGTGAATTCAAAAGCAGCCTGAGCTGCAGGAATCTCTCTGTCTCAAACTAAGTCAATAAATAGACCTAGGTTCTCTAGATATACACCTATCATGTACGCAGGAAAGCCTAGTAAGCGCAATAGAAATAGGAAATCAAATGATAGATGGGAGATTGTAGAAATAGAGAAAGAAGACATAGAAATTATAAACTAAAATATGTTAGGATCAAAAGTTTTGTTTTAACCATGGGAATTGCTCTTTTTTTTTTCATTGTAACCATGGTGTCATCTCTCCCTTAAGCCATTTTTCTATTACTCAAGCCCAATAGTATTTTCACTTTCTTTAAAGCTTACATGCCCCCACTATCACCATCACCATATCACTGAAAAACAGCTGTGTCTGTATACTCCATCCACATGGCTTCGTAGGGACAAGGGCGGAGTGTGATATCATAGCTGTTTCTTCAGTCCTAAAGCAGACCCATGAAACACTCCAATGGATAGGAATTAATTTGTACATCTATTTTAGTAGATATCAAACTAGTATGGTGGGGCATAGGCAGTGGAGTTTGAAATCTCCACCATGTGGTTCTACTCTGTGGTTCAGATGAACCCCTGAAGCCTACTCCAGATAAGACTTCCTAGAGCCAATTCATAATAGATATCTATATATATGTACATATTCATAGTAAATATTCATACACACACACACACACACACACACACACACACACACACAAAATCAGGAATTGATCATTTTTCAAGCATACTAAACAAACTGGCTTTTACACTCTTACATGCATCCTCAATCCAGACTTCAGGTAGATTTTCTTTAGTGAGATGGAAAGGTTGAGAAGAGCTCACTGGAGTGAAAATAAATGCAGAGCACCCAAGTGAGAACAAGCAGAGGCTGTTTACTCACAGTTTGCTGTGGCGGAAGAGTTACCCACCAGCAATTGGGCTTGGCAGAGACTCAAAGGCAAGCAGAAGAGAATGAAGCTGGACAGTGTTAGAAGTTAGAGAGGGTTCCAGTTTATCCTGATTAGAGTACATGGGCACTGGGAAGTTGTGAGCAGGCTAAGTGGAAGCAGGGCATCCCATGTGATTGGCTAGGACCATATCTGACTTGGTCTCTAGCTACTCTTAAACTGAAAGTTGAGATAAATGTTAGGGTACCTGTCTGGTACCGGTCAAGTCCTGGCTATTTGCAGTCACTCCTTCGAGGAGTTAATACTGGCTTCGAGGAGTTAATACTGGCTTCTGAAGCTTCTGTTTCTTCTGTGGTCTGGCCACTGCCCCTCCTACATCCAATTTCTCACTGGGAAGACATGAGAGATACACCAGGTACAGATACAGGCCATGTGTCAGGCCATTTCGAGGTTCAGGACTCCATCTGAACTCATGAATCTAAGAACTAAGGCTTATGGTGCAGAGCAGTACTATTTTGGTGGATGAAATCTTGCCTTGCTCAGGGTACTTTTTGATAGTATACATCAACATAATCGTATACTTTATCTTTTAAATTAGTTCATGGTTTCCAGTTTTAAGTAGATGAGCTTTCAATAATATAGATCGGAATAAACATTTTTTCAAGGATATGGATTTCTTGAGGCAGAGGGCATTCCTTAATCCTAAAACTGTCAATAGGATTTTTGGTCCAGGTCTGTGAAATCCATTTCCTCAAAGGAATGAAAATCTGGTGTTTTCAAAGCTCCCTATAAAATGAATTGTCTCTGCCTCTAGTATGGGGAACTTTTAAGATGATCATCTTCCCTCTCCCCAACCTGTCTTCCATGCCAGACTCCAATGCATATTCTTATGGGCTGTAAGAATTCTTGTTAGCAAGGATGCAAATGATTTTGGCAGGTTTTCGGAATACCAGGAAAGGCGGTTACATAGCAGTGGTTAAGCTGCGTGTTCTTGCAAATCAGCCCTGACCAAGGTGGTTATGCAGCAGTGGTTAAGCTGTGTGTTCTTGCAAATCAGTCCTGACTTTCTGTAATATATATTTTAGATGACCAATTCTCTTTCTAACAACATGTTGGCCCAGAACAGGAGATATGACACTGTAAAGTCTGAAACTACTCATTCCTAATGTGTCCTTGGGTGATTCATTTAACTAGTGTGCCTTATTTTCCCTCAATTGTCCCAGGAGCTAATAGTTTATGGTAGGGCATTTTTTCAGGACAAAATTACCCTAGTATCTAATAGGACAGTATAGGGTATTCGTCAGGACCAAATGAGGTAAGAGATGTAAAATTCTGAGAACGTAAGCACCCATAATGTACACTTATTATCTTGGTACAGGTAATATTGCAAACAGCTTAAGAAAATTGAATTACTTTTATTAAAAACTGAACAGCTTTTACTTACTTATGAGAATTATGCATTAAACCCTTTTGCAAAATAGAAGGAAATTACTTTCTATCGAGCTGTATTAAAATACTTTCAATACAGCTTACACCTTCGTTTGTGAGAGACTATTGAATGCTCTCATATACACAGCTTGCAGGAGATCTAATTTATCATTGTCTTTTTAATGACAAAGGTAAGTTTTTCTCCCATGGAAAGAACAAATACTGACTTTTCTGAGCTATTGGTCTGAAGCCTGTAGTGTTTCTCTCTGTCTCCCTCTCTCTCTCCACATACATGTATACACACAATGCATATATAGAAATGTCTCAACATAAGTTAGAAAACTTTCTTTCCCATTATCAATATTCTAACAGAATTCATTAAATACCTAAATGTAGCCAATGTATAGATTTTTTTAACAAAAAAACTAAAACCACAGTTTTACTGCTTCTAGCTGATATCAAGGTAAAAACAGAAATCCTCCTATGACTTTTTAAAATGCCAAATAATGTGTTATAATAGCATAATAATGAGATTCTTGTTCTAATAGAAATATCCAATAATATCTGGATCACTCAGGACACATGGGGTGTATAAGCCTTAAAGTCTATGAGGAGTTACTTTAGCTTAACACAAAATTATGTTGTTTGTTATTAAGTACTATATCAGATCACCATAGCACCCTGGTCACTTCACCACTCATAATACTGTTGGTAAAAATACCATGCTGAATTCTGTAAGCTTCCCTAAAATGTTTGGCAACTATATTATTATTACACTGCACCAGTCAATGAACCAATCATTGCTTCCCCCTTGTCTTGTTATTTTCACTTATTTATTTTTACCAACAGTTTTACAAGTGGTGAAGGGACCACAGTGCTATGATGATGTGATATAGTACTTAATAACAAACAACATAACTTTGTTTTTAAGCTAAAGTAACCCCTCATAGACTTTAAGGCATATACACCCCTGTGTCCTGAATGATCCTTACTCAAGCCCAAAAAAGCTACAAATTAGAGTTTTGTCCACACTGAAATATGAGAGGAAGCTGGAGAGTCCCAGCTGAGAGACTGATCCCACAGAAGGCTGGGTTTTGAACCTGGAATACGGTTTTCCAGGGTCAGCACCACAGGAATTTGGGAAGAGAAAGAATGCTGTAGAAACAATGTCCTGTGTACTAGTGTGTGGAGGAGCATCTCTGTCCCAATCTTCTGCTTTCCAGGAGTAACCCACCGCACACAGCCATTGTTTAATGTGTCACCAGGTTCTGCAAAGTGTCACTTATGGCTGCAGTCCACTCTGGTTGAGAATCTCTGAGCTGAAACATTGATCCTCGGTAACATCAGTCCAGAACTCTTATTTTGCTAGTCCATTCTGAGAAAACCAGTTGTCTGGATTTAAACTCACAGGATTTAATCTTCAACTCCATTCCACTAATAGTCACAAGGGAATGTCCCATCTAGTCACCTCAGACTTATTACTGCTGCCCAGGGTCTTCCTCCCTTTCTGTCAAAACTACTGATGATCAAATGGGTAATAAACAGATAGTATAAGAAACCCTGAACTTGAGAGAACAACTTTCTGAGAAATTTTTTATTCACGCTGCCATGGTGCTCTACAACATTCAGGCAATGAGACCTGAAGAAACGGTCATTGTAATCATGGTGTTCTTATACACTTGATTTCCTGATCCAACTTGATTTGTAAACCATTATATTATATAACCATTCTACTACAGTAAGATAAGACTGTGAGCCGAGCTTTTATGCTTCAAACACTTTATTAGTTATTAATATATAATATATCAATGGGAAAGAACAAAAGCCAGTTACTAGGTATGAAATGATCTATGTTCTCAGGAAAGTATGTACTATGTTATTTTTAGGTAGAGAGGAATAACTAAAACATTCTCTTGCTAGGAAAACACACAGCAGCTTAGAGAAGGATGTGTAGGCTTGTGGTAAAGAATAGTCTCATGTCACACGAAGGTCAACTGGAACTTGACCCAACCTCAAAGTCCCCCACCCATACCTTCCATAATCTACCTCCCATATGTTGCCTGTCCCTCTCCCAACCAACAGGAAAGATGCCCCATTCTCTTATTTCAAACCCATTCCTTTAAGTCTAAAACTGGAGCAACATGGCTTCTCAATTTACGGTTGACAAAAACAAATGGCCAATAAATATACACCTTCCAGAGCAACTGCAGCACAGGCACATTTTACATTCACAGAATCGATTCTGATCTGCATAATTGATTTGAGGAGCAGTTAAGCAGACCTCTGCATCACACACCTGCATACTGATAATGACTCAAAAAGCATGGGAGTTTTAGTGAAAACATACACACACATAATGTGGGTGTGTGCACCGTCTCCACAAATACATAATGTTCTTCCGTGTATACAAATGCACACACACCTTAGCCCCCGCTAAGCTTTAGTGTACTAAAGCATTCTGGTTGTTGCCTGTCTAATTGGGTGCAACTAACCCACCCCTTCCCCCCTCCCCCCACCTCCACCCAACACTCTATGGGTTGTAAGTCTTTTAATGTCTACACCCCTTAATACTTGACTTAACAACTAGATTGGCTGGTGTTAGCACTTAAGCTAATCGATAGACAAGCAAGAAACTGTCTTCCTTAAGAGTCAGCTAGAGAATTTAAGATACAAAAGAAGAAAAAGTGAGCTTCACATGAAAATGAGAAATCCTCAGAAACAAAGTGCGGGGCTGGGATGTAGCTTAGTTGGTGGAATGCTTGCCTTGCATGTGTGAGGCCACGGTTTTGATCACTAACACTGAGTAAAACCCAAAAGAACAAACAAACAAACCTCAAAAGAACACAAGAAACACAAGGCTGCACTGGGCAAATTCTTGTGAAAGTCATTCAAGAGCAAGTTATGTCCAAGCAGAAAGAACTTTGTAACATTTCAGGTGAATCCAAATAAGTTTTGAATTAATTTAAATTAAATTACTGCCAAAGAAAACATTTGAGACAATAACCTTGTGTGCTTTTAAGTTACCAAGATATGTAAAGATGCTAAATATGAACTTTTTTTCTGATTAAAGCAAAAGTGAGAGATTTCATAATTAGAAAAAGTAAAGCACTTTGAAGTCTTTGCAAAGTAAATTGAGCATGTATGACTAACAAGCCAAACATACTTATATTATTCTTTGTACTTTGTTTTTTAATATTCAAAGCAATATATGTAGGGCTGGAGAAATAGATGGGTCTGTAACATTCTTGCTGAGCAAGCTTGAGGATCTGAGTTTGAGTCCCCCAAACCCACATACAAAAGCTGGGTGTGCTGGTGAGCACTTGTAATCCCAGCACTAGGAGCACAAAAACAGGCTCAACACCGGGGCTTAGTGGCCAGCGAGCCTAGTAACCCGAGGTCAGTGAGAATTCAGAGACAGAACGACACCTGAGGTTGTCCTCTGACCTCCATGCACATGCGTACACCCATACATATGTGTCCCCTCCCATGATTATGCACACACAGAGAGACGTGATACACATTCAGGATAAATAAATGCAGACTTGTCTCTACTTAATAGAGCCAAAGACCCACACAGCTATATGCATATATGCCTCTGCTTATATATTTATAAAGTTTTATAACAAAATGTAATCTTTGGAAGGTGCCATGAACATCCAGACTTAGACCTTTGGCAATTTCAACCTGGGCGCTTTCTTCTCATCTTGAGTCCACCCCACAGGTATAATCAATCCTGCGGTTTTACACTTTCACTCATTTACTTAAAATAATTGGAATGAAAAAAATCACGTATACTTTCAAACAAGATAATATTTAGCTTTGCATTCTAAAATTTCCCAAACTAATAGATATTCTAATGCTGTTATAGCTCAAATTTTCCACTAAAAATGCTGTTCCTGCTAGCTTACCTTTTGGTATTCCTATAGCTCCTTGTCTTTGCTGTGTACTATTTTATCATGAACCAAACTGCCCCTTGTCAGTTCTCTGAACACTACATGTGGGCTGCGAATGGTCCTTTGCTGTTATGAGTGATGTGTGTGCCGTGTGGTCCAGGCATGCTTACATCTGCAGCTCGGCCAGTACTACCACGCTTTGTTCTTTTGATGGGAAATTAAAACTACTAGCATTTGGATATCACTCTCGTGATATTCAAAAGGTTCCTTGTGACTGTTGCTCCTTATAGATAAGCCATCCTCAGAAGAACTTGCTTCTTAATGGAACTAGTGGTGTCTGGGACACGCTGAAGTTCAAATGCACAAGCTCATGGCTACTTGTTTTTATAAGTCGTTGTTCACATTGTTTTCTCATAAGCAGCATGGCAGCACTCCTCACATACCACATATTCCCTATCTTTTGGCCTTTTTTGGACCCTCCCATACAACTTGTCCATTCACTGCTTATAAAGAAGCATCTACTAGTAATTCTGATGTTTATTAAGTTTGAGTATCAATCCCCATGGCTTCTGTGCTGCAAGGTCTCTGGCCAAGCCTCAAGCCACTTTTCTAGCATGTTTTCCTTTTCTTCATAGACACACATGCTATCTACTCACTCATAAGTGGATATTAGCCATTAAGTACAGGATAACCAAGCTAAAATCCACAGACCCAAAGAAACTAAGTAGGAAGAAGGGCTCAAGGGTTGATGCTTGAATCCCTCTAAGTAGGGACAATGAAAAAGACATCAGAAGTGGATGGAGAGAGGGAACTGAACAGGAGCCTAACATGACTGCCATCTGAAAGGCTTTAGTCAACAGACAATGGAAACAGATGCAGAGACCCCCAGCCAAACATTAGGCGAAATTTAGGGAGTCCTGTGGAAGAGTGAGGGGAAGGTTCGAGGGAGCTGGAGGAGTCAAGGACACCACAAGAAGACCTACATAGCCAATTAACTCAGACAGAGGGGCTCAGAGATTGAATCACCAACCAAAGAACTTGCATGAACTGGTCCTAGGCCCACTACACATATGAAGCTGCTGGGATGCTGGGTCCTCAAGAGGATCCCCTAATAATTGGAGTGAGAACTATCTCAGACTTGGACTCTGTTGCCTCCCTCTGGATCCCGTTTTCGTAGCAGACCTCCCTTATCTTGCCTCAGTGGAAGAGGAGGCACTTAGTCCTGATGCAGTTTGATGTGCCAGAGTGGGTTGGTACTGGACTGGAGGCTGGGGGTGATGTAGGGGAAGTGGGTGGGAGGGTAGGACTGGTAGGAGGGGAGGGAGGGACGGAGGGTTGTGATTGGAATGTAAAATAAACAAATAAACATATTTTAAATATATATATATAGTGATCTGTAGCCATTCTGCAGATATTATAAATTAAATTTCACCATTCTAAATATTAAAAATTAACAAAATTTTTTAATATAAAAATAAAATAAAATAATTTCTACACATGTGTAACTGATGGGTAGCTTGTCAACATGTGAGTCCCCTTGAAAGTGGAGTGAGGGTGTCTCTGCCATGGACTCTGATGCCTGCCTTTTTGAGTACTTCCCCCTAACTGGACTGCAGTGCATGGCCTCAGTGAAAGAGGAGGTGCTCAGTCCTGATATATTGGGTGGGATGATATGGGGGCTCCCTTTTTCTGAGGAGAAGGGGAGGGAGACAGAGGGAAAGGGATGGGAGGGGGACCCACAGGAGGGGAGGGAGGGAGCTACGATCAGGATGCAAAATGAATAAATAAATAAACTTAATTATTTTTTAAAAAAGAGACAGAAAGCAGAAAAAAAGAAATTAATTTGAAGTTGGGTAATTTAAATTTTAAAAATGTTTTGTATTTTCAGGCTACTGATCATATCCTGGTCTATGCTTCTTTTATATCATTCCTTCATACATATTTTCATATATTTCATCTTTCAGTGTTTCTTATGTTCTACAAAATTCTAAACATTTCAACAAACTTTTATATGCTTATAGAAGCACCCATGTCTCATTTGCTTCTTGTTTATAAACTTTAGTTTCTGTGATTTTTAACAAACAAGTGTTAACAACAATTCAGGAATTATCCTTACCAAATTTTGTAAGAAATGTGTAGCTATTTTTTATTTAGTTCTTGGCTACAGAGGTGGCTTAGTGTTTAAAAGCATGTACTGTTCTTCAGAGAAACTTAGTTCAATTCCCACATCAGGCAGTTGATAACCACCTGTAACCTCCAACACCAGGGAACCCAATGTCTGTGGCCTTGGAGGGCACCTGTGCTCACTTGTATATGCACAGAGAAAGAGAAAGAGAGAAATAAAAATAAATCTTTAAAAATAAATAAATAAAACAAAAGATTCCATGTCTAGAAAAGGGAAAAGGGTTGGGGGAACATGAAAATGCAAATGGGACCAAATAAGATCTAATGTTTTGTTCTGCATGTAGCAGAATAGGCTTATCTCATTCTTGCATCATTACCTAAAATAACATGTCAGCAAAACTAAACTCTAGCAAGGGTAGTCAAGTACAAATTCCCTAGCTTCGCTGAGTATTAATTTGACTTTGACGTGAAAATTAAGATTCACTTGAGGATGGTGTTTTTAGGCATATTAAATGGGATAAACATGAGCTTCTAACTGTCAGCCAGTGGCTTAAATAAAATAAAATTTAATTTAAAAAAGAGAGTACTGCTGCAATTTAAAACAAGTAAATATTTATCAGTATGTTTGCACAAGGCAAGCTAAAGACAGACACACTTCCCAAGCAATTCATGTAGGCAGCAATCTATAAGTCCCTGTGCATTTTCTCCCACAGAAGGATGGGCAAGCAATTCCTGGCTGCTAATGCTTGTGGTGTTAATGGGGTAAGCTTTCAAGTGGAAGCAAACACTAGCTCATGCGCTCCAAGTTACAGCCTTACTTTAAAAAGCTTTCCCAATTAATCTTCACAAATTAATGGATTAATGGGAAGGCATTTAACTTTTAATGACAGCACAGCCAGAGGCTGATTGATTTTGGAGTTCTAATAGCGACTATTTAAGTTATAGATATTAGGACAAAGAGACCCACAAATCCACCCAAGAAAAGTAACAAAGGTGAAGGAGGGAAAGAAGTGAACATCAGTATTCTAGGAGTCCACATACTTCACACACTTTCATCGACAGATAATTTGACCACATTCAACACTGTCTAATAGCAGGAATAATGGAAGATTATGGAGCAAGTTTTTCTGTAGTTTATTGTATATGAATTTAAGATAGATACTTAACCTAGGGGTTAGGTGATGGTGTGGGCAGGCAAGATTCTGGAGAATGTGGACAGAGGAGATTCCGAAAGAGTCCACCCTGCATGAAGAGCTACAGGTGGCCAATGGCT
Organism: Lophiomys imhausi; assembly: GCA_907164525.1. Lineage (NCBI taxonomy): Eukaryota > Metazoa > Chordata > Mammalia > Rodentia > Muridae > Lophiomys > Lophiomys imhausi. The sequence goes on along the minus strand of CAJQZJ010032054.1, from coordinate 5,318,851 downwards.
ACTGACAAAGGGAGAAATATTTTCTTCCAGGGATGAGACTCTCATGGTTGTGCAACCCCAAGTGGTCAGCCCTGGACTCGTGCACATGTGAGCAAAACTAAATGGATTCGGTTGCATATACATATATGTGTAGCAATAATAATTTGGAGAGAGAGAAGGAGGGGGGGAATGCTATAGATGAAGTGGTCACAAATACAGTTCTCAAAAATAAATTTAAAATTTTTAAACAACAAAAAAAAATATCTGGGAGAATTAGTGAGGCAAAGTTCAATATATTTTTTTAAAATGACCTTAGCTGTATTTATTGTCAATTCTAGAAATGGACAAAACTTCATCCCATCCCCCTAAAAAATGAGAGTGGAAATTTTAATTTAAATGTGGCTCAAATCATGGATTAAGATATTTTTACTTCAAATTTTCCAAGTGAAGTCATATAGAGAAGAGCTCTTCTAAAAACAAAAACCAAAAGAAAAAAAACTCTTCATACAGGAAGACTGCCTATAACTCCCGATTCTACAAGCTAATATATCAATATGAATTTGTACTGTTTCTCTTTCATTAAAGATTTTTTTAAATACTTTATTTTTTTTCTTCAAGTTACATCTCAGTCACAAACCCTTCCCTATTCCCCCTTCCTATCCCGCCCTTCCACCCTTTTCCTCCCAGCAGCTTCCCCTCTCAGTCCAACAGATGGTTCCTTCTCCTATAACAGTAAATACTATACAAAACAACAGATATAAATATGTCACATTTATGAGAGTTAAATGGCCCAGCATACCTTCCCAATGTCCAGTCCATACATATTTGGCCCCTGACTTTAACATTCTACTATCTAACCATCTCCATGAGTTTAAAGGTCTATATCTGACTCAACATTCACACCAACTTGCAACACAATTTTAAGAGTAACTTCTTAGATCTATAACACCCTCTTGATTCCTAAACAACTCAAAGTTCAATATATTTAAAGACACATTTCGATATATTTTAAATATATAACATAGCTAAATATATTTTACACTTAGAGATACTTTAAATATATAGTATAGTTGATTAAATGTTTTCTACATCTAGATATAATTTAATATATATGAGATGCTGAAACACACTGCAATTTCCCTCAAAAAGGTGGTATCGGTTCACTCACTCTTTTTTTTATTCACTCATTCTTCATTCCATCACACACACACACACACACACACACACACACACACACTTCATTTGCTTGTGAGGTAGATAAGAAAAACTGGAACTCTGTGTATTGTTGGTTGAAGTAGTGAATGACAGCTGACACAGGTAACATTTCCATGTGCTGTCACTGAGAACCGCCACTCTTCTCCACTTGGTTTTAGAAGCATAAGCTAATTATAATGCTGTATTTATTTATGGCCAATTTTATTTGTTTTTAAATGCTTTTCTTCTGCTGTCTCCAGTTTTTCTGCTCATCTTTAGTTTTCTTTATGCTTTTTAAAAAATTAAATGAAGTATGCTTGCTTTTGCTGTTAGGGTATTGAGTGTATATACCTTTCATAATTAAATAGTTTTCTCTAAATGGTGTGTGTGTGTGTATGAGCATGTGTGTACACAGGTATACATGGATGACCAGCGAGCTGCAGAGATCTGCCTGCCTCTGTCTCTGTAGCATCAGAATTAACCTTGCACAGCACCATACCTCGCTTTTTTGTTTTTTTCTGTTTTTAATGGATTCCAGTTATCACTCAGGTCTTTATGCTTGAGTGGCGAGGACTTTACTTACTCACCCATCACCCTAGCTCCCTGTTGATCTCTTGGTTAAGTGACATATTTAACAGAAATGACACAAGAGACATTGGGAAGTGAGAAATGTGGGCTTTGGATCTGGAGTAGCCTTAAATGCTTGCTCAGGCACTTCCCAGAGTCTGATCCGTACTCCTCCAACTTGACATACTTCTGCCTATAATGCACATTGAAGTACCCTTCACAGAAGGGCTTGATAGCTTCACATGATAAAATGCCTAAGATACAGAAAGTACAGAGCAGGATTCTCAAAAAAAATGCATCTCTTTTCTTCTATTCCCAGTTCTAATGAGAAAAATGCATCCTTTTGAGGAGTTATTAATATGCTTGTCTTGAATGCACCACCTTGGAAATTAGTGTGATAAATGGATTTAGCACATTTGTTGAAACAAAATATGCTTAGCAGGTAGCACAGGGGATACTGGCGGTACAATGAGAATATTGACTTCTTCCCTACAACATCTCACATCCAAATCTTTCAGCTTCTTATCTCTTGTGGTATTTTGCCTCCTGCAGTCATTCTAACTAGATAGTCTCTGACTTCAGCATGCAGACCTATTGACTGAGTGGGCTTGGGGTTTTATTTGTTTGTTTCTTTGCTCAGAGATCAGGAGGCCAGGGAAAAATAATTTGGTGAAACTTCAGGTCCCACCTCCTGTGTGTACTAAGGGAAAGATCACTGAGAAAAGACACATCCTTATTTTAAAAACAAAAACAAAACAAAACACCGTGAATTGCATTTCATAGCATCATCCTGTAAGCAAAACAATGGGCATCCTCATAAGACCAGCTGTATCTACTCACCCAAGAACATCATAGCTGGGCCATTGACTGTTGACATTCTCACAGGAGGGATCTGGGAGAGTCATTGCCCACCCCCAGTTGGGTGTCTAGTGTTGGGGTAGTGTTAAGCATTCTAAATGTTAATTGGTCCTGTTTGCTGTCTGTTACTTACATTGACTCTGATTGGTTAAATAAATGCTGAGGCCTGAGATTGGGCAAAGACAGAGAAAGGTGGGACTTCCTGAGACTAGAGGTAGAAGAAGCCTGTACTTTAGACAGAGGATTAATTCATTCCAGCCAGGAGCAGCAGGAGGAAGGAGGCACACACCATGGGATAGAAAAAGGAACCTCATTCCACATGGCCAGGAACATTGGTATATCGTGGAGAATGGCAGTCCAAGGGGATGTATGTATATATGGGGTCATATTTGGGTAATAGAATTAAGAGCTAGCCTGGATGAGCCAGGAATGCACAACTCAGGCCAAGGCTTGTTAGAAATCCATGTGGTCTCTGTGTACTCTTTTGTAATGGCTGCTTAAAGATTAACAACTGCCGAATCAATTAACAATAATATAAATACTGCAATGTAATTCAATTAATTTTTTTTTACATATGGTGCCCAGCATTTGGCAATTAGAATCCATGCTTACAGTGTGAGAAGGCCTTAGTGAAAGCCGGTTTCCTAGCCCAAGAGCAGGGAACCGAACTCAAATGCATTTCAAAGGTGCGGCTACCTTAGCAAAAGCTGTAGCTGGCAGCAAAGGCAGAGAGCTGAGGTTTAGCTCTCCTTATGTACTAAAAAGCTGGCAGCCTTCTAAACAGAATTTGAGAGCGGAATTAACCGCCTAGATTAAAAATGGAGGAATTCATAATGCCTCAATACTTCTGGATTCCAACTGAGTTTATTCCTCTGAGAGTGCAAATGATTTTTACCCTGACAATTGTGGTTCTGTGTATAGTTTTTGAGAAGGTTCAGACTAGGATAGTCTTGAAGGAAAGAATTTACAGATGGAATGCTAAATTGCCAACAATGATAATGAAGGAAAGAGGGAGGCCTTTCCTGATAAATAGAAAATTGTTGGCAGCTGGAGCTAAGAGCTCCCTGGGTACTAGGTGCCTGTCAGGAGTTTCTGGTATAGGGCCGCCAATGAAATGCAGCCAAAACTAGACTCTAAGGAATAATGAACAAAGCTTTAATTGCAGCATGGGATGGCATTGTTAGACATGCCAAGGCTTTTGGAATGTTGTTTCTTTGCTTGATTTTTATTTAGATGTCTTTGATTTTCCTATATCGGGAGGTAGAAAGGATATTTTTCTGGTTTGGCACTGCTAAAACATAAGAGATTTTTGAAGATTTTGGACAGATTTCAAAATGTCACTGCAGTTCAAAATTACTCTCAAGGTTAAAGTGTTACTAAAATCTGGGATTTAAGTGAAACCTTTGAGCAGGGTGGTGCTAGCACACGCCCTTAATCCCATCACACTAGAGGAAGAAACAGGCAGATCTCTGGATTCTAGACCAGCCTGGTTTAAACAATGAAGGCAGGGTGGGAACTCTGCTGAGGAGATAAAGCTGCTTACTAAAGACAGTCTAGAATTTTAAAATGACACATTTTTTCTTGATGTTAAGTTTAATAATGTCCTTACTGATCTAATGGATAAATGCACATGATCTTAAATTTACGTAAAGAGAAAAGAGCCACAAGCCATTCTTCTTAGTTGTGGGGCTCCCACTGAAGAACTGGTTTCAAGAGACATTTTGCCCTGAAGGAAATGTTAATTGCTGTGTGTGGTGGTGCACACCTTTAATCCCAACACTTGGGAAACAAAGACAGGTGGATCCCTGACCTTCACCAAAGTCAGCATGGTCTATAAAGTAAATCCAGGACAAGGATACACAGATAAATCCTGTCTCAAAAAAGAGAGAGAGAGAGATAGAGAAAGAAATATATTCTGTTAACCAATGTAAGGACCCAGAGTTTAGGCTGGGGAAGAACATGCAAACTGCATGCCTACTACAGCCAACATGGAGCTTCCATGGGAGAATTGGAACTCAAACTAACACAAAATGGTTTAATTAATGCTATTGTTTAATAAGGGTAATTCAATTATTTAAATTCATACCTTGATCTCAAAACTTGGGAGATAAGGACAAAACAGGTTCCTGTGTGTTCGGTGCCAATCTAAATCTACAGATCTCTACAGAGCAAATCAAGACAGCCCAAGCTACAAAGAGAAACCCTGTCTCAATAAGGATAGATATATCCACATAGAAAGTAAATCTCCAAAGAAGGGAGAAAAGGAAATAAGAAATATATAAATGCATACCTTTGTTCCCAAAACATGGGAGACAGAGACAGATTGGATCCCTTTGAGTTTGAGGCCAACCTAATCTACAAAAAGCCAGAACAACACAGAAAAAAACCTGTTTTAATCAATTAATAAATTTATGTCAACTGTAGAGGAGAATATAAACTCCATACAGTCTTATGCTATATTTTCAATTTAAAATAGATTATATATAGCATATATATGTAATACTATTATATCTCATGTTTTTATATGGAAGGAATGGAGACTTGCAAATGTCTTTCTGTTGTTCAAAGAACAGAAAATATTCCTTAATTGATTGTGCATCCTGCACATCCAAGGCATTTTGGTAATTGCAGAACTGTATGTTACTTGTGAGAAATTATGTATTTCAGAACTGGACCAGAGTCCAAAGAATACAAGACAAGTAACCCAGATGATCCAGCCTCATAGACTGCCTCAATAGCTGTTTCCTCAAAAATCTTCATCCAGAAGAACTTCAAACAGCTTGCTGAGATGGCCTAGCCTCAAAGACTGTTCCAGACAAGATAGCAATAAAGCCCTGAACTTTCCTACCCAAAGTCCAGACTACAAACTGCTCAGGACATTCAAATTGTTGAGCATATAGAGACTGGACAACAAATGTTACAATTAACTTTCTTAACCATTTTTCCATTTTTGGGCCCCCAAACAGGTTTTCTGCGACCCAATTCAGCAGGAAGCAGTTTTAAGAGAGCGACGTCCCATTCCCAAAAAGTGGGGTGGATGATTCTTTGGTCATTTGATGTGTTATAAATGTTGTTTAGGGGTAATGGTTACAAATTGTTAAATGGTCTTGTTAAGCAAGGTATAGAAAGTCAGACTTGAAGATTTCTTTTTCTTTTCTCTATCCTTCTTTCTCTCATATAGGGGGAAAAGACTTGAAAAGAAAAAGAGGGGGATATATGTATATAATATAGAAATGATAAGATATAAAGATAGATTATTGAATCTGTTCTGAAACTCAAAACCATTGTTATTCTCAAATAAGGTTACCTTTCAATACATTGGTATAGAATTTTGTATACTGATACAAAAATAAGGTTAAATTTTGATTCATTGGTATAGAATTTTATATTTAGACACATATTACATATTTCAACTTATATAAGGTATTGTGCCTATACAAATCATTTAAAAGTATAGGTTTACTTCTGATCCTTTTATGGGTTGCTATTGCAATCTATTTAGGAGTCTGGGTAATACAAGTTGCTGGTCAGTCAAGCTTCTGGTCATGCCAAATAGTAGTCTTAATTTATCACAAAATAGACTTAATAGGATAAACAGATAGTAAATGGTTAAAAATTTACAGTTCGTTCATAGATAGATGATAGATTTATAAATAAATAGATGTCTTCAAAACCCTCAGAGGCATATAGAAAATGCATTTAAAGATGTTTTTATTATTTTAATAATTGTTTGACTTAAGACAGTCAGCTCCTGGCAGCTCCCATCAGGAGATAATTCCTCAAAAAGAAATCTCCCATCAGGAGATAATCCTATTGGGCAAAAATGCCCTGCTCTCTCAACCGACTATATACAGTAAAAAGATGGACCAGAGCTTAAATGCAGGCAAGTCGATGTCCTGATTCTGCAGAGACAGAATGGGAAAATCCTTAATTCCTGCTGCGCAATTTAGTCTGAAAAATGCTTGGCCGGGAGGCTGAAGATGATGCTCCAACAATACCAAGAGGTATTTGGGACTGTCTAGGCAACAAACTGTCATATTTCTTTTTGGAAGCTGCTCTTCTGTGCTTCCTACTCACTCAAATAATAACTTTATCCCTTCTTATGTCTTTGATGGGGTTGAAGCCATAATAGTTATAAAATTTCAATTGAACTTGAGCTGTTTAGGATTACAAAGGATGTTTTCAAGTCTAAATAAAATTTTAGGTTTATAAATATAGGATATGATAGAAATTATTTAGGTTCAGAACTTTAGACACACCAAGATAGATTTTTTTTTCTTCAGATTGCCTGATACAAATAGGCTAAATATTATGTGCATAACTTTTATATATGGTTTTCTTGATTGTTTCATATTTGTTCTTACTGTTTTTACTATATGAGTTAAAAAAATTTAGCCTTTTTATTAGACAAAAGGAGGGAATTGTTGGGGTAGTGTTAAGCATTCTAAATGTTAATTGGTCCTGTTTGCTGTCTGTTACTTACATTGACTCTGATTGGTTAAATAAATGCTGAGGCCTGAGATTGGGCAAAGACAGAGAAAGGTGGGACTTCCTGAGATTAGAACAGGAAGCCTGTGCTTTAGACAGAGGATTCATTCATTCCAGCCAGGAGCAGGAGGAAGGAGGACACACACCATAGGATAGAAAATGGAACCTCATTCCACATGGCCAGGAACATCGGCATATTGTGAAGAATGGCAGTCCAAGGGAACGTATGTATATATGGGGTCATATTTGGGTAATAGAATTAAGAGCTAGCCTAGATGGGCCAGGAATGCACAACTCAGGCCAAGGCTTCTTAGAAAACCATGTGGTCTCTGTGTACTCTTTTGTAATGGCTGCTTAAAGATTAACAACTGCTGAACTAATTAACAATAATATAAATACTGGTTAAATAGTTTAATTAGTCATATTTTTTTTCTACAATCTAGTCTCTTCTCCCAGCCAGTTGAGACAATTCTGCCCTCATTATATGAGGACTTTCAGATCTCAACTCTCCAAGAGGGACTAGACTATACAGTCTGGGGTTAGGGGAGAGGGCTCCATTTATATGACTAGAAAGAAGCCATCATCCATGGATAGTGAAGACTTTCCAGTGAGGTTGCTTTGGGGTCACCCATGTTCTTGTTAATAACCTCTTACCCATGCTCTGAAAGTGAGCCCAGTAAAATCACTAATTCCTCAAGGGGAACATTGGTGTTCCCCTTGTAACTGGTGTAATTGAGCTTTGTTTAATCATTGGGACCTTAGGGAGGATGGTGAGATGTTGTCTAGTCCCTTCCAGGGAGAAATTCTCAAATCAAGTACTTCAAAATTAAATCCATAAGTCTATGAGAAAAATGCTGGGCCTTGTGACATACACCATTCACTCTCTACTGCTAAGTCCTATAAACCATTCAATAGCCAGGTATACCCTAGCTCATAGTCTTAACTAAATGTTCAATTAAGCCATAGATTCAAAAGCCTTAAATACATTATTTAAAAACATAAAATGGAAATAAATGACTAACCACTCAGTTTAGAAGAACACAATGTAAGAAACATAAAAAATGTTCAAGGAGGGAACTGATAAACTATGAAAGCTAATTAATTCAAAAATATAGAAATTATAAAATAACTAAATCTAAGATCCAGTTCACTTGAGGAAACATTATCAATCATTTAATAGAAAAAGAAAAAAACAAAAACAAAAAACCTTAGTCCAAGGGAAGAAGCAGAACTATGTAGAATACAAACCAACTAGGAATTCATTACACTTCTTTTATACTAAGTTCATGTAAATTTTCTTGAGTAGATCTCTGCAGACATTTGAATGCTTTTCAGAGCCCAGAGACAAAACCAGAGCAAGAAAAAATTAAGTGACTATAGTATTCACTTACTATTGCTTCCTTAACAAACTGTTGTGCTCTCAGTGTCTCAAAATGGCACCTACCTACTATCCTGCTGCTCAGCACGTCAGAAATCCACATATAGCTCAAGTGGGCTAGGATCAAAGTGTAGGGAGGGCAATATTGGTGGTGGAGGCTCTAGAGGAGTATAGTATCCTTCCTTTACCAGCAGCAAAGGGCAACCTGCGATGCTTTGCTTCGGCCCTACACTTGGCCTTAGTATCTGCCACCATGCCTTCTCTAATTCTCCTGCCACCCTCTTTAACTTCCAGGGATCCTTATGGTGATATTAGGCTAACACAGACAACCCAGGAAAACCTCCCCATTTCAAGTCCTTTTCTTTATCCACATCTGAAAAGTCTTTTCAGCTGTGTATAGCAACATAATCCAAGATCCAAGAGAAGCCATGGCACATGCTGGTGAGTGTAACCGAACTTTTAAATTATTATTTAACACTTATTTATTTATTACTAAATTCACTTATAACAAACACCAACAATTTCTTAACTATTAATCCTATAACTTCCTACAACCCCTTTAACCTATCCACTAAACCTATTGATAATCATAACCACTTTCATAACCTTTTAGAATGATACAGTCCCTGGGGCAGGTCCTCAGTCGTCAGGAACACAGTCTTTGTTGTAGATTCTTTAACACACTTAGCAGTCCTTCTTCTTGATCTCTCAGATGTAGGTTCGTCAGGGTCGTTGGTTATTGCAGTCTCACCTTAAATAAGGCTTCATGCTTTCTTCTCTGTGGGAGACCCCAGCCGTCTGCAGGCCAACTTACCTCTTTTGAATCAGGAACTCAGCTGCTCTGCCTCAGTCCTTAAAGCCAGGCACCGTTTCCTTTAGGCCACTGTTTGGACAGATCAAACCCCTCTAGGCAAAAGCTGAGCCACAGGGTCCAGTCCTTGGCCTTTTGGTGTCTTGCTCAGGCTTTCTTTGCTCACCGGCTTCTCTCTGCTTCAGGGAGAGAGCTGGCCATCAATGGCCAGCCGTTTTTTCAGCAGGACTCTTGGAGCTCTCTAGCATCAGGGGCCTCTTCTCTTCTGGGCTCCACGCACTGTCCTTAGATAGGAGGAACTATGTTTCAGCTTAATTTGGGCTCTGCCCACTTAGCAGCTGAAAACAATGTCAGGCCAGATACTTTGTTTCTTCAATTCTATTGAGTCTTTCCTGTTTTCCTGACTTCAAACTTGTTTTTCAGTCTATTGAGTCTTTCCTGTTTTTGTTGACTTCATGCTGATAATGCTCTTCAGGCCCCGAATTAAGAGACAGTATCAGAAACTCCTATATATTTTCTAAATCTAATTTATCTAACCCCTACAGGTGAGTCCAGCTCTTGAGTGGCTGAGCAAGGAGAATCAGTTGGAGGACAGCCTGGATCATATAAAGAAAGTACTTAGCATCCCATGTTTAATCAGTATGGTGTACATTTATTATTGCAACTTTCAGCATCTGCTAATATAAACTGAAGAACTTCCAGAGTTGAAACTAATTTGAAAGCTTTTAAAATTTTGTGGGTATGGATGCATGCAAGCATGCATGTGTGTGCATGCATGTGCATGCACGTGCATGCGTGTGCGTGTCTGTGTGCAGATAACCATTTAGCCCAGAAGAGAGTATCAGATGCCCTGGACCTAGAGTTGCAAGTGGTTGTCAGCTGCCTGATGTGGGTGTTAGAAATCAAACTAACAGTACTTCTCTGAAGAACAGTACATGCTTTTAAATATTGAGCCACCTCTCTAGCCAAGAATTAAATAAAATTTGCCTATATATTTCTGACAAAATTTAGTAAGGACAATTTCCTTAAATAAAGAGAGAGAAGGTAACCTTCAAGCATTCAACAATCCTAACCATCCTCCTTCCTTCTAAGCAAAGAGAATTTTAGAGACTCATTAACCTAAAAATAAAGTAAAACTATCCTTACAATGCATGGTTCACCTAGGAGGGGATAATTTTTAATGTTCCAAAAGGCCACATGTTTTCTTCCTACCTCGTGAGTTTTAGAGTTGTTTTGCTTACTACAGAAAAATGGAAGTTAAAACTACATATGCTGCAGAAATCAAGAGGTTTTGGTTCCTAAGGAAAGAAGAAAGCGATTGAAAGAACATGAGCATCTGTAGACAGCTCTATGATGCATTTAGACTGTTTACACTCATGCTATGCTGACTACATTGTTTGTACCTGAAGCAGCAGTGACAGTGCCCCCCCCCCACATACACACTATTTGCATTAACTGATATTTCCTACCTAAAATTGCCCATTTTAAACTTTGACTCCTGGAGGGAAAATTGGGTAAGCCTCGATTCACTTTTATTCTAGTTATATTAGATGGTATTTTGACATCAAGGAAGAAATACCTCATTTTATTACCAAATCATTCTGAGAGGTGCTATTTGTGCCACCAACTACTTCACACTTAAAAATGAAGGCTGAAGTGATTCAAAGTGATAGAGGATTTTTTTCCTAAAGACAAATGTATTTTAGTAGGGGAGCCTACAAAGCTATTTTAATAAACAGCTATTTCTCACTGAGGAAGAAAAATCAAGCCAACTAGAAACAATATGCTTCTGTGAACAATAACATATGAGATTAGGTGGGAGCTGTTTCCATTTCATTGGTTAAGATTATTGTGTTTGATTTCATAATCAAGTGAGAGACGGGCTTGGCTGGCCTCAGAGGTTCCTTTCCATTGTATTGGCAGCTTAACTAAAAGCTGGCTGAGCAGGTGTGAGTCAGCTCCACGACAGATCTGAGTGGGCTCTATAAACACCACCTTTCCAATAATGGCCAGTCTCTGACCAGGGAAACGCTGGATAGAACTCAAAAGATCCAAACATCTGGTTCCACGTAAATACTAGTGGGTCTATGGCCTGGGCTCTTTTCTTTTAGGACAGCCAATTTTGTAAACCTGTCTGTAGGCAAAAGTTCTAAGATGATATCCAAGATTCTAACCCCATCTGGTAAATACCTTATAAGTTCTGCTCCAGTTGAACAGGGGCAGAACCTGTAAATGCTATCTGATGACACGGGTGTGATTACATTAGAATACCTAACAAAAGAGATTTTGGAGATAGAATTGATTTAAAAAAAAAAATCCTGAGCTGAAGGTATAGCCCAGCTGGTAGAGTATTTGCATGCGTGAAACTCTGAGTTTCACACCCAGTATCTCATAAAGTGCATGCATATGTGCTTGTATCTCTAACACATAAAAGGGAGAGGCAAGAGAATCAGGAGTTCAAGGGCATTCTTGACTACTTATCAAGTATATAAAAAGCAAGTATATAAGTATGTACATAGCAAGACCAGCCTGGACTGCATGAGACTCTGTCTCATCCCCTCCCTCAAATAAAAAATCCTATTTCATTTGACTTTCAAGTCCTTAAAGGTGAGATCATCCTGCCCTTCAAAAAGCCTAAAGGACAGAGACACATGAGGAAAATTTCTCCTACTGGTTTTCAAGATGCAAACTGCCATGTCATTGGCTAGTCTCACTTTGTAAGATGTGGCAATTGCTCCTATAGGACCTGTGGTTCCTGTTGACAACAGACAAGAAAGAATGATCCTCACTACCAGGAACTAGACTCTACTAAAATTTGTGCCCTGGGGAGTATTCTTAATGATGCCAGGTCCTTTGTCTCTTTTTCAAATTGTTGTGTCCTTCCCAACATTCTGATAATAACCTTTCATAATTGAACAAATTCTGGCAACTCATTTGCTTCCAGATCTTTCCATAAATGAGTTCAGATACACTTTGCAAACACTGTGTTAATTGTTAATGCTCTCTTAGACATATGTTCTAAGTCATGAATTTTAATATCATGAATTACTTAAAAATAGGAAATATGTTTCATTTTTGCATATTCTAACATGATCTACTTTTGGTCTCAAGCATACCTACAAAAATCCTTTTATATTTGTAACTTAAGATTTAATGTGCTAAGTTTAAAATTGTTAGTTTAAGATAAGTCTTAACATTTGTCTACATGTTTATCACCTCAGTAATCAGGAGGTTGAAGAAAGAAAATCTTGAGTTCAAACCTAGACTGCAAAATAAACTGAAATAAAATAATTCTAGTTGAAAATAAAAAACTCAATAGCCTCACTCAAACTTCTCTTTTCCATCCATTTTTACAGATATTTCATCCTGAGACTTCATTAGAATTAGAAATTGGAATTGTCTAGCTTTAAGTTTGAAATTCTCATTTAAGCATTAAAAAGTCTACTCAAATGATATAGCTTTTACTTTGTTTGTATTTTTCTCATTTCCCATTTATATTTTAGTTCACACAAAATGTTATTCAGCGGCCCAAGTATTTGTTTACTCATTCACCCGATAGGTGCACTGTTATCAAAGTCATCCCCACACTGACCTATGATTCAAGTACTTCTCTGGCATATGTCAAAATGTTTGATATACTGCAAATTGACTTCATGCTTAGAAAGGAAGACTTCCCACTTGGGAGGCAGAGGCAGGCGGATCTTTGCGAGTTCGAGGCCAGCCTGGTCTACAAAGCGAGTCCAGGACAGCCAGAGCTGTTAAAACAGAGAAACCCTGTCTCGAAAAACAAAAAAAAAAAAAAAAGAAAGGAAGACTTCCATAGAATAACTTGACCCACACCAACATACTAGTGAAATTTTACCTGGGGGCTCTGTAGAGAAAGACTGGTAAGAGAGATAATTAATCTGGATTATCAAGTTAACTACACTGAGAAAGAACAAAGTTAGTGAAGCATATGTCTGGGTTTGGGTTAAGAGTGGCCAAGGATTTCGATCTACCCAGTGACTTGACCCATGCATTAGAACCTTGAATAGACTACTCGTGGGTGGAAGAATTGTGGGAAGGAAGGCCTGGTTGGAGGAAGTCGGTAACGAGGAACACGCCTTTGAAGAACATGTCTTGACCCCAGCTCCTTGTTGCTACTCTCTAGACTTCCTCTCCGCCATGAAGTAAATAGCTCTGCTCCACCATGCCCTCTGCCACATCACTCTGCCTTACCTCAGGTCTAAAGCAATGGCGCCAGCCCACCACAGACAGAAGTCTCTGAAATCATGAGCTTCAACAAGTCTTTCTTCCATTAGACCCTTCAGGTAATCCCTACTGGCGTTAAAACCCTAGCTGGAACACTATAATAGTTACAGATGTTCATGTTATTCCCCAGGCAGTCAAATCCTTACCCAAACCCCTTGAAGAACATATATCCCTTTCCTGTGTGCTGCACTGAATGTCAAAGAATTTAAGTTTCTTGCTGAAGTCTTTGGGTGTATCTTTTGTTTTCCATGAAGCTTCATTTTGATGCTGATTATGCTGCCAGCACCACTCTCCCACTTTATTATCTGACCATTATTTTCTTTCTTTAATGTATGGACGTGCATATGTGTGAGTGTGTGTGTGCAGGTAAAAGTATGTGTGAATTTGTGTACAACAAGTGGCCAGAGGATAATTCCAAGTGGCATCCTCAGGAATTCTGTCTACTTTCTAGGAATCAGAGTCTGTTACTGGCCTGAATCTTACCAATTAGGCTAGAATGACTGGCCTAACCTCCTCTTTGTGCCTTCCACGTGCTGGAACTACCAGTATATGCCACAATACCTGGCATTTTTCCTGGGTTCTGGGGGTGGAATTCAGTTCCTGATTCCAATGAAGGCATTTGACAACTGAACTATCCAACAAGAACCTACTGTCAAATGAGTCACTGGAGCAAATATTTGAAGGCATTGTTTTCAATGGGGCATGATGGAGGAATGGAGAAGGTACACTGCATAGTGGGCAGTGATAGAACATGTTCTCTGGAGCGAGATTTCTTTAAATGTGCATCAGGGAGATGCCAGACATCTCTATTAAAAAGATGACTTAGCTTTCTGAACACAAGACATCATCACCAATGAAATTAAGCAAGTCGGTGTTTCTGTACAGAGCAACTGGTAGATGCAGCCTCCCTCTCATTGCCCCGCCCCACCCCACTCTCTGACTGGCTCTTGATATTAAGTGCCCCCACTGCATAGTGACTCTGCTATGAGCTGAGAAGGGGAGCATCTCCAGAAATGTCCCAAAGGTTAGGGGTGTGACCTGGAGATGGGTCAGAGTCCAGCTCTTCAGTGTCCCTACAGGCAACACAAATGTACATATTCATCATTGCTTCTAGGATGTGGTCACACCTCTCACTAGCTTTCTGTCTGCATTTCAGATTCTAATGAATTTCTCCACTGTGTGGTCCCTAGAACAGAGGCTTTGGCTGCTTTTCCGACCATCGCCACTCACAAGCACAGGAATGGGGTAATCCAAACAATCTAATTGGCATCCATAAAACCTGGAGCGTTAATTACAAACTCATCTTCAGTTCTACTTGCTCCCACCCCATCAGCCCTTGGTATAGACGTTCCAGAATGATTACATTCTGATTATTACATTTTGGGTCAGCCCGGCTACTCCATTTTGATTAAACTAAGTTCTATCTGCGTTTGCTTTGCCGTGCCTCTGCTGAGACCCACAGCATGGAATGGCCTCCAGACAAAGACCTGTTGGCTGACCTCCTTGAGCTTAAGTGTTCTCCTTGCTTTTATAGCACCCCGTGTAACACCCTTGCTCAATAATTAAAATAATACATTGAAATGCTGTGCCCGTGTATCTCATCCCTGCTGAAGAGCTCAGCCCCACACTGTGGTTTAAAAGGCAGAAAGGGGGGAGTTAATGTAAGGACCCTGAAAGAGGGTTTGCTCTGATTTGTGTAGTGATTTGCTGCCATGAAAATAAATGAATGAAGGCTGCAGAGATGGGAAAGAGTCTCTGACTAGAGATGATCCCCAAAAGATGATTCATTTGACATAAAGAAGAGGAGAGGAGGGGACCAGAAGCAGGGATGACTTCTGATTTCTAGCTTAATACCTAGTCAATCTTACTGCATGAGTATGTTTAAGATATTTCAATACCGAATGAATAGTTTTAAGGCTCTTAAAATACACTTCTCTGTATCACAGATGCTGAATGTAATCAGGCAGAGGAAGGAGACTGAGAAATAGCTCAAAAATCGGATAAGAGCATTTTCTGTACAAGCGTGAGGAAATGAGTTCAAATCCTCAGCACCCTCCAGCACTGTAGGAGCAGACAGATGGGGATAACTGGGCTTCAGGTTTAGTGAAAACCACCCTGTCTCAAAGTAACAAGGCAGAGAAATGATAGAGAAGGACATTCCATGTCCTCCTCTAGCCTCTGCACCCACAGTCATGAAACTGTACATACACCACACAAAAACGACACACACACACACCAAGATACTTGAAATTCTTGAATTAGGCAAAGTGAGAACACCACACTGAAGATTTATGTATGACCATTAAGAGGGAAAGATGTGTGTCTATGTATCATCTATCTATCCACCTACCTATCTACTATACATTAGAAACTCCTAGACTACTTGCCTAGTAAATGTTGACAAATTTAAAACATAATGGGCTGTTTCACAACCTGGGAATATATATTTCAAAAATCTTGGGGAAATTTTGAATGTTAGATTGAACTCAAGTAAATCAAATAAAAACTGCTATCTGAATCCTCGACACTAGGAATTTAATTTTTACTGTAAATCAGTTCATAATATGCACATCTGAGAAGACAATCCATTTTTAAATTTTTAAGAGGTGGAACAAATAAATTAAGCATATTATTATAATTGAATAAAAAATAAACCACTTGGGTTCATGAAATATCTCAAAGATTTCATGTTGCAAGGGCTTTATATTGGTAGACTCAGACTTCTTAACAGAGTTTTGAATATAGTTTGCAGTTTTTAAGCAAACTATAAATAAAATAATGTTTTATAAATACTCAAGAAAAGCTGCCTAAGCAGTGTCCTCAGTTCCAGTGTGTGTGTGTCTAGGGGAATAGGCACTAAACCCAGAGCCTTCTGCATGCTAGCCAAATGGATCTACCACTGAGCTACATCCAAGGCCTCAGAATACTGATTAAAATGACCTTCAGGAAACTAGATGCTGGTTTTCTTGTCCACACGTGAACTTATAATGCTTAAATACTAAGGCATTTTTTTAAACAAATAATCCCCTACCTACTTTCCATAAGTCTTCTGAGTTCGCTTATAAATTAGTAAAGTTTCCTTCTTCATAACTTTGTTGAGAAAAAAAAGAAAAAGAAACCTTCCGGGTTTATCTTCATAGCTGGAAATGTCCAGGGGCGAGTTTTAAAAATGTAAGAGTTGCCATTGAAGAGCCACAGGAAGCCTCAAATGTTTCCTGCCACCAGGTTTTAAATCTCACAAGAGCGTGGGAGGCTGCAGAGCACACTGGAGAATTAAAGCTCTCTGGAGGGGCAATTATCTTAGCTCTTCGCAATGCTTAGGATATCAGGTGTGGTCAATAACTCATTAGCACCCACTGAAGGCTACTGAATCCCCAGATGTGGCCAAAGAAACCGATTCAAAATGATGTGTGGTCTCCAAAAAGGCAAGTTAGGGTCATCATGATGAACCATTGCACTTCCCTTTCCTGCCTCTTCTGTCAGGGAGCAGAGTCTAGAAAACTTTACATACCTGTATTCTAGAACACAGTTAAACATGGAACACACTTGGAACATCTGTTTAAATGAGTAGAATCAAGAGCCTGTTTTAAATTCAGATTAAGGGACTGGAGCAGTGACTTGGTCGTTAAGAGTCAACACTGTGCTTGCTTGATTAAGAAGTTCAGTTGGGTCCCAGAACCCACACAGGGTGCCCCTCAACCACCTGTACCTCCAGCTTCAGGGGAATCTCATGCCTCTGGCCTCCACATGCACATGGACATTCATACAGACACATAACCAAAAGAAGAAGAAGAAAGCTTTAAAATCCAGGTTGACACTTGTTTCTACCCCCATGTTGTCTGTACACTTGGGTGGTAAATATTTAAATGATAAATATGTTTAGCCAAAAAGCAATTAACGATGTAACTACAGAAACTCGGCATTATGTGCTGAGGGGTATCTTGTCTTTAATAACCAGAGTGGTAAAATAAAGATTAGTGAGAAGTAAGAAAGCATCATACTGACCAAAGATGGGGAAGAAGTCTCCAAAAAAAAACTTCTAATTCTGGATAATTCCTTATTTTCCCAAGGGAGGAAAATACCATGATACTAAAATGCAATAGATGTCAGAAAGAATTTTAAGTCTCATTTCAGAAAGACTTTACTCAACATTACTAGTCTTCTAAAAAACACTACATTTGTACATTGACATATGAGCTTGAAGTAATTAACTATGCTCCTTTGTTTTCTGGAATTCTTTGTTTGAGAAGAGAGTTCAGTGGGTTAGAGGGACCTGAGTTTGGCTCCCCAGCAACTATATTAAAGCGAGGTACAGACACACTTGCCTGTAACCCTATCTTTGAGGTTAGGGGTTAGGAAGAGACAAGCAGATGCCTGGAGCTCATCAGCCAGCCAGCCTAAACTGAAAGGTGAGTGACAGGTTCAGTGAGAGGCCCTATCTTAGGGAAAATGCAGAGTCATGGAGTCACATACTGTATGTCCTCAAGGCTCGGCATGACCTTGAACAACGTACATATATACATACATACAATAGATAAATGATAGTAGATAGATGATAGATATATAGATGATTGATAAATAGATGTTTGATACATAAATGATAGATAATAGATGATAGATAGATAAAAGAAAGTTTGAAAAGTATGAATGAAAGGAAAATCCCATATTCAGAGAAGCAACTACATACAGAAGGCACACTGCAAAATTTGTAAGGTATAAACACATTTACAATAAAACAAAAGCTAATGTAACCCAGTAGAATCTGCACTCCTATCTCTGTCATGAATCTGTCCTACCAATAAGCTACGGCAACCATGAGACATGGAACACTGCCATTGCCTCCTCTTTGGAGATGAATTCTTGGACTCTGTCCTTCCTCTATGAGTCATTCCATAAGATCAGTGTCTGTTCCTTATGGTGTCACATCAAAGCCCTCTTTTGCTCACTTTCTAGCCCCATCCTTACATTGTGATGAGTTCTACAAAACTCAAACTCAGTGTTACACACTTGAGTATGTACAACAAATAAAGTGTTAAAAAGTCCTTTGAGGAGGGGAAAAGTCCTTTGACATTCTAGGTAAAATATTGTGCTTATGTGCTGTCAATATAGCTCAAATGAGCAAAAGCCCTTGCTTCCAAGGATAATTTACCTGAGTGACTCACATGCCCAGGACTCACATGAAGGGAGGAGAAAAACAATTCCCAAAAGTCATCCCCTCCAACCTCAATGTGTGTTTGCACATGGACTCTCACATATACACACCCTCACAATTACATCACATAAATATAAATCTCTTAAAAATATTGTCCTTAGCATTATGTGCAGTTTTTAATGCTCAGGCCACTTGTGACATCTTTTTTCTTCATCTATAACTACACCATACCTACAGCCTGTCCTGCTAAAGCGCCTGAGGTGCATGCAAATGATCCAGACTTTCATGGCTCTTACATTGACTGACAGTTACTTGCTCTCTGATCCCTTCTAGATTTTTTTTAATTTAACCCAGAAAGGGTTAGCTCTGTCCCACACTGCCCACACCTGATGCTCTGCATATGACTACCCAAAGGCTTTGTGTTTCTCTCTCTCCTCTCTCTAATCACACTGTGTCAAGCTTTTCTATAGACCCCGGAGATTACAAAGCTGAACACAGAGCCCAGGGTGAGCTGGTTAAGATTCAGCCATACAGCCAACCAAGCATACTGTCTAGAGTCACAATGGCACCCTGGAAGCACCCCAAACAATGGGCTGCATTTTTGTTTTAAAGGAAAACTAAACCTTAGGCGTAAAATATGATCATAAAAGCACCATGTATCTGAGAGTCAAAATTCTGCTTTGGATGGTGATCACCTTACCCACGCTGAAGACATATGCAATAATGGACAACATGCTGTGGAGGCTTACAAAGGATTTGTTGGTTGAATAAATGAATAGCATAAGCAGAATAAGATGAAACCCCAAGAAGCCTCAAAAATGACAAGAGGGAGGAACAGTTTAATAAGCTGAGTGAACAATAGCCCAGCCCTGGGAAGAGTAAATTGTATGAAATCAAATACATCCAGGGAATGCAAAAAAATATTTCACTAAGAATTGTTATAACATAGTTAGTTAGTATTTCTTTCCATCTTGGCTATAATTCTCTGAACCCTCTGTACCAACTGAAAAAAAAAATTAGCCAGAGTTCCAAAGTGTTCAATTACAGGGTTCATTTAACATGGAACATATTCAACAGGAGTAATTCCTAAGGATAATTTTCACACCAACCAGAGTCAGGTGAAAAATACAAAAACTTCACCTAAATCAACTCTAGTGATATTATCAGTGAGCTTCTAATTTTAAAAGGAATTAGGAGGAATTCACAGGTCACCCATGAAGCGTGAACGCCATTCAAAACATGTAGGTTGCAGTACAGTAGGTGCCACGTCTGTATTTGTCACAGTTGCCTTAAGACATGTCTTTATGTCTTCCCCTTTTGGTTTTGAGTCCCTGAATGTCAGAGATGGGGACAGGTTTCTAATTTCACACTGTTACCTCCACTAGAACGATGCACTCATATGTAGTTATGTTAGGGGTTGAGTGGATAGATGGATGGATAGTTCCCTTACCTATCACCTTATTACTCCAAAATATCTCAAATAGCATTTGTTTCTGTATATCACACCAGAAAATAACTGAAAAATAAGAAGAACCCCATAGTGGTGGCCAGATAGACAAGAAGTTGAGTTCTTGTTTTTAGGGTGAATGGTTTTGATAATAACTATAGGATGCAAAGCAAACAGCTGAGCCCAACTTTCAGTGAAAACCATTACACTAAAATGGCTACACTCAGTTCTGATCATCAGTGGTATCCTTTAGCAAAAAATAAGAAAGAAAGAGAGAGAGAGAGAGAGAGAGAGAGAGAGAAAGAGAAAGAAAGAAAGAAAGAAAGAAAGAAAGAAAGAAAGAAAGAAAGAAAGAAAGAAAGGAAGAAAGAACTCTGTAACATAACCCTCAGAAGACTGGGTGGGGCTAGAAGACCACTTAAGCACTGAAACATAAACCCACCCAGGTGATGAAGTATGGAAACTCATCTCAAAAATTATCTACCACTGTAAGATTAGTCATTTACTAAAATACCTCACTTGGTACTTGACCTAGCATAAGAACTCTGTGATTAAATAATTTATTTTTAACATAAAAACTACAAACAAATAGCTATAAAACTATAAAAGGATGTTTCACAAAGAAATGCCTTAACTATGGGATTTCAGGAACCCATTTCAATATTTTATTAAACATTTTTAAGAAACCGATTTTTACAATGAATTAGTTCATACCCTATAGAATGGCTTCTCCGATTTTTTTTGCATATGTCACAGTACAAAAGTGAAAAATAAGATAGAACAAGCTAGAAATACTGTCAAAGAAAATATTAAACTGATAATCTCATTGTTTCACCTGATAAAGCACATATTTTAGGCTGTAGTGTACTGCTTGTGTAGTAAGAAAGATATATTCATAGCCTCGGGCACAACTATAAAGAGCGTCAGGCTAGATGCACAGAGCTCAACAGTCAAAGAAAATGTGAGGCACAGTATGCCTAGAAAATCTGTAATAGTTTTCTTTTTTAAAAACAGGTCATAATTAATGAGAAACACCAGCCAAAGACCTGTTAGATGTAACACAAATAAACCTGATTTCCAGGGGCCCATCTTAAATGGTATCCATTCAAAATCATAAAAGAGAAGTGCTTCCTTCTTCACTCTGATGTACATTAAATGTGCCCAGCTTTCCCTGACTAATAGGGAAGCAGAAAGCACCAAGCATAATTTCCTTGAAAGACTCAACTTTTTTTTCCCTAAAAGATGAAAGGAGATGCATGTTCTCCCTGAAGAAAGAAAACTCTAAGCTGCCAGAGGAAACTCAATCAACATCAGTACCAGGCAGGCGAGGAGTGATGCTGCTGTTAAGAGATCTTCACCAGAAAGTGACTCACACCACCTGGAAAAGAGGCTCCATACAGAGTGACAGCAGGGAACCTGCATCTGAAGCAGTTCACTGGAGGCCACAGGCAGGAATTCTGAGGAGGACATGTGTAGGGAAGATTGGTGGTACTACTGAGGGTTGGGGAGGTGCCTGCACATGAGACTGACAAGGGCAATTCATGAGCAAGGGGGGTTCCTGGAGGGTGACAGATGTGCTTCTGAGATCTGTCAAACTTGACAATTTCTCCCCACCACTGCTGATTCGTGCTGGAGCAGACAATCCTAGGGGAAACACAAAAAAAGTATCTCTACAGGTTATAAATTCTTGAGAGTGGAAGGATGGAAGGAGCTATCTGCGGCTTTAAATTTCTTCTTTCAAAGTGGGTTGGGGGGCGGGGGTAGAGCCTGGATGTTTGTTTGCAAGACAATGTGAGAGGACCACATTGAACGGTTGGTTCTTGACATTGACATTTGTAAAAGGTTTAAGATACTGTGATCTTAGAGACTTTACAGGAGTCCTAAGGGAGCCGTGAATTAGAAGATGACACGGGTAGACTGAGAGCATTCAAAAATCAATCAACGAACAGCCAACTGGTTCAAAATAGAGAAATGTTTGAGGAAAGCACAAATGCATCTGATGAGTTACTATGAACTCTAATTAAAAAAAAAAGACAAATACAAAGACTATTTAGCCATAAGGGAAATTCACAGAAGAGGAGGAGGGGAACCCTCAGAAGAGAAAAGACTGCGTAGGAACAGCTGCTGTGTTTACATGGAGTGAAATAATATATGGTGAACAGCTGTCGTGGCTCCCACCACTCAGAAGGCATTCATTTGACAAATTTAAACCCAGACAAGTTTTACAGTGATTTAAAAACAAAAATTTTATAAAGACCCACAACTGGTCAAGGTGCAGAGAATAAGAGTTTAAGATAGTCCTAAATAAGCATGGTGGCTCACGCCTTTAATCCCAGCACTTGGGAGACAGAAGTAGGTGATCTCTGTGAGTTGGAGGCCAGCCTGGTCTCAAAGCAAGTTCCAGGACAGTCAGGGCTATTATACAGAGAACTCCTGCTCCGCCCCCCAAAACAAGGATAATCCTAAATGAGACATCTATACCACATCTCCTCCACCCAAAGTTCAAGGATCATCTCAGAAAGGACAGAAAGATTTTAAGAGCCAGATGTGGTCAATGACAACAAGGAAATGGTGTTTTCCTGACACAGCAGGGAAACTGTACCTGTGAACCCACAGATATTGTGACAGCATGCCACACACAAGTGCTGTGAAAGCTCAATCCAGACAAAACCCTAGCATGGAGGCCAGGCCAGGAGGTGGGAACAAAGGCCCACACCTAGATGAGGAGCTATTGGCAATAGATAGTTGCTGGGAGGGGTAAAGCATGTTTTCTTTTAGGGTGTAGTCTCAATAGGTCCACCATGATCCAGTCGGTGGCAATACAGCCAAGAGTATATGGGAAGCACAAGATTGGACCTTATGAGTTAAAAAAAAAAAAAGAAACAAAAGAACTCAAAGATGGGTGGGTAGGGAAAAGGGTGGTGGATCTGAGAGGAGTTGGAAAAGAGAATGAGTATGATCAAAACTACATTGTACAAAATTATCAAGTAGCTAATAAAATGTAAATGAAAACCTAAATTTACTAAGATGTTGGTTTTATTTGTTTGTTTGTCTGTGGATAGACATGGAGAGACCATGAGGAGAATCACTCTGTGTGATTCAGGGAACAGGACCTGGGAAAACAAATTGTACAATCCACTTTGTCGGGAAAGGGGTCTATACACAAACCACTCAAAGCAAATCACAGAAGCATAAAGAGGAATATAATTGAAAGGGGACAAAAATAATACTTGAGGTAACAGATAAGGGAGGGAATAATGGTGGCAAATACAGAGGTGATTTTAACAAAGGGCAATAAATTACCATCCTCTGAATATCTGAAACTGTTGGAAGGAATGTTGGAAACACAATAATCTGCTCGAGGGAAATGACTTTCTTCAAGATTTAGAACTCTTGTGAATTTATGGAAAGGCATTTCTGGTATCATTAAGGTAAACACTTCTTATGGGTATTGGGAATACTTGGGTAGAGGCAGCTAGTGAGTACAAGGTGCTGATAAAAAGAAAAGAGACAGGAAGAGGCAGGGCAGTGGTGAACCTACACTGGCCACTCACTAGGTGGAAACACAAGGAATTATTTCAGCAATGCCACTAAAGGGGGGGAGTCCATCCAAATGAAAGATGGTGTTATTCGTTTTTCAAGCCTCAATGTGTAAAGAAATATATGCTGCTAGACTTGAGAAATCTCTCTTCAGATCAAGAGAAAGGCCACTTTGTGTAGACAGTTCACCATTCAACCTCTGTCATGGACTGAATTACATACACCCAAATACACACACACACACACACACACACACACACACACACTCATGCATCTATGCTCACACTCACATAACCATTCACGCATACTACCATATTCTTGAGGGCCTAGGGAAAAGGTAGTCATCACAAATCAGAAAAAAAGATTTACTGCCCTGACCCCTGACCTTGATCTTGCTTTAGGCACTCACACTGTTATATGTTGTCAGGGCAACCCTAGAAGAGGCACAGAGCAGCCATAAGGAGTGTCCATCTCAGCAGCATAGAGAGAGGCTTTGGTAGAAGAAAGAAAAGAAACCAGCTGAGCACTCAGCCAGGTACTGCAGGAATGCTGGAAAGAGTTGGCTTTTCTTTGTGTCTTGGGTAGTTTTAGCCCTCATATTCTGTTCTAGGAGGTACTGACTAGAAAGAATATGGAGGGAATATATGATCTTGAATACCAGGAAGCAAGAGAATTCTGGAGGAATTTTTTTAATATTTATTTATTACTTCAGGTTACATCTCCATCACAGTGCCCTCTTTCCACCCCTCCCAGTCCCACCCTCCCACCCTCTACCCTCTATCCCATTACTCTGGAGTGGAGTGTCCCTACATAACAGTCCCCCACCCCAGTTCAGCAGTCATATGAGGGTCAAGAGACTCCTCATACACTGGGGGCCTACAAGGCGGCACCACTAGGGCAAAGTGTCTCACTGACAGGAAAAAAAGTCTATGTTCATGTTCCCTTTGGTGCATTCATGGTAGTATAGTTATCCTGTACTATATGGCTAAAATCGGACTATAAGTGAATAGATGCCATGTGCATCTTTCTGAGTCTGGGTTAGTTCACTCAGGATGAGCTTCTCTAGTTCCATCCACTTGGCTGCAAATTGCAGGATTTCATTGTTTCTGATAGCTGAGTAGTATTCCATTGTATAGATGTACCACAGTTTTTTGATCCATTCTTTTCAAACATCTTACCGGTTTTATTTTAACAGTAAACTTTCTCACTGGTTAGAGTGAAACATTAGGCTATAGTAAAATTTTATCCTTTTTAAAAAATTCCTCCAATTTGTATCCCCTTGATCTCCTTTAGCTGTCTTATTGCTCTAGGAAGAACTTCAAGTACTATGTTGAAGATGGCGAACTTGGACATCCTTGTCTTGTCCCTGAGTTTAGAGGAAATGCTTCAAGTTTCTCTCTATTTAATTTGATCTCTAGGTTCCTACATCTGAACACTTGGTCCCTAGCCATGATGCTGTTTGGGGAGGCTGTGGAAGCTTTGTGACTGTGAGATAGCCAGCAGAAGTAGTTCCAGTTTAAATCTAACTCTGTGCTTTCTGTCCACAAAGACATGAGGGGCTCTACTAGCTGCTTCTGTCGCCATGAACTCTGCTACTGATCTTGGCCATGATGCTCAGCTCTGTAACTGTGGGCCAAAATATATCCTTCCTCCCTAAAGTTGCTTTTGTTGTGCATTTTGTTTTATCAATGAGAAAATGGTAACTAAAAATTTTAGCCATGCAGTACAGGATAACTATCCTACAACCAACACACCAAAAGGAACAGGAACATAGTCTTTGTTACCTGTTAGTGGGACACTTTGCCCTAATGGGGTTGCCATATAAGCCTCCAGTGTAAGAGGAAGCTCTTAGCCCTCATGACTGTTGAACTGAAGGGGGGGCTGATATGTAGGGGCAACCCATTCTGGAGGAGTAGGATAGGTGGGAGAGAGGGAAGAGGGTGGGAAGGTGGGACCAGGAGGGGTGGAGAGAAGGAACTCTGATAGAGATGTAAATTGAAGTAATAAATAAACATTAAAAATGTAATTATAATTGATAGCAATCTATTGAATATTTCAAAACAGCTAGTAAGGAAGGGTTGATAACTTCATAATACCAAGAAATGGTACATATTTCAGTTGATATCTCAGTTAGGCTCATCTTATGCATTGTATACATACTTCAAAATGTCATGCTACACTCCAGAAACATATATAGGTATTATGCATCAATTTAAAATTAAAATACATAGTTTTAAGGTTTATTTTGTTTATGTGTGTGTGTACCTGCATGCTTGTGTGTATGCACTTGTGTGTGTGTGTGTGTGTGTGTGTGTGTGTGTGTGTGTGTGTGTGT
>CAJQZJ010032054.1:5238550-5292841 GCA_907164525.1 Lophiomys imhausi | reverse complement strand
GTGTGTGTGTGTGTGTGTGTGTGTGTGTGTGTGTGTGTGTGTGTGTGCCTATATGTTTGGGGAAGGGGGTATGTGCACATGAGTGTGGGTGTCTGGGGAGGCCAGCAGAGGGCATATGTTTGCCTGGAGCTGGGGTTATAGGTAGTTGTGATCCACCCAATATGGGTGCTGAGAACTAATTCTGGAAGAGCAACAGAGGCTCTTCACTGATGAGCCACCTCTACAGGCACTAAAATACATATCTAAAACAGGAACATGCCATGCCTAAAGATCCTGAGGAAGGGGCACAGGTTACACCTGTGCTGTAACACTCAGAAGAGGTATTTGAAAAATTCATGGAGAAGATGATGTAGTCATTCCCAGGGGACAGTGTGAAGTCAGCAGATTGGAGCCACATGTCAGCTCTGTTGTTTTTCTGCCCTAAGTATGATGAGGATGACCTTCCAGGCCCCAATTTCCTAGTTTGTAAAGGAGTCATCATCTGCCTCCCAGACCTGCATGAGAAGTAAATGAAAAGAGGAATCCATACTCCACCACCCTAGAGTCCACAGAGCCCAATGCAAAAGGAATATTTGTCATTGTTAATGACAGCATATGTCAACATTCATGGAAAGCTGTGAACTATACAATTCTGGCAATAAAAATCATGAGAAGGAAGAAACATGAAAGGAATTTGAAAAGATGTGATAGGGTTTTATAAGAAAATTATTGTTTTAAAAATGAGCGTGTGTGCAATTAAAAGAGGAAATTAAAAGTTAAGAACCCATCAATGCAGGCAAAACTTGCTCCAGGCAATGAGAAGAAACTCCATGTGTGCATTTTATGCAAAATAAAAGAAAGGAAGCTGCTGGTTCGTTCTGGGAAAAATCAGTGAGGAAAAGGAAAAGCAGAGAAGGGGTCAAAGGCCTTTGGGTTTTTTGGATTGTTGATGTTTGGGTTTTTTTTTTCTCTACTCTCTCTATATAAGAAATGTATTCAAGTCAGAAAATATAAAATGGAACTGGGGATGTTGTCATGTGACTATAATCTTGACACCCGGGAGAAGCTGAGATAAGAGCACCACTATGAGTTGTAGTCACCCTGGACTACATAGTACCAAGCGGGCCAGAGACCCTGCCCTAAAACTAAATAAATAAACAAATAGAAAAAGTATAAAAATAATTAAAACAAAGGGGAAAGTAAATGTTTATAAACAGGAATCAAAATTAAGGTGGATAAAGGATCTGACAGTGTCTTCCCAGAAAGAAGAAATTCCCTTTTGTACAACTTCCAACTTACAGGCTGTCTCCACAGGGTGTTACCAAGGAGGAAAGACCCAGGATGACCCCAAAGAAGGCAATAACTATTTATCATTCAGTTTATACTTGTGTATGTGTGTGTATGTGTGTGTGTGTGCATGACTGTGTGTGTATGTATTTTTTTAATAATTTATTTTTTATTTCTTCAAGTTACATCTCAATCCCAATCCCCTCCCTACTCCCCCATCCAGTCCCACCCTTCCACCCTCCTCCACCTCAACCCCCCATCCTTTTCCCTTTTTTTTTTTTTTTTTTTTAGTTCAAGGTGTGTATGTATTTTAATCTGTCCTCTGAGAGTCTTGGTCAAAAGTATTTGATCTAATAGCCTATCAAATTACAGTTGCTTTACTTTTTAAAAGAAGGATAAAGGAGAAGGAATGTGAGCGAACAGTAGGTCAGTCAAGGGAATGCACTTAACATTACTGACAGCGTCCATGGAATGTGCTCACCCTAACCAAATGAAATACAATAGAGGAAACAGAATGCCAAGATTTTAAAAGGTTAGCAAAAAAAGAAGACAAGGAGTCCACTAAATATAAATGGCTTTCTTAGTCATTCTTGTAATTGATGTCCTTCTGATATATCTGTCTCTCTCCTATAACACTGATATTTCAACTAGAAAATAAAATACAAACCATGCATGAACTTTCTCTCACATTTACTGAGAATCTCTCCAGTGCATGAACTGTCCTAGATAGTGTATTTACAAATATTTCTGAAATAATACCTTCACCTTTTTCAGAGATTTTACAGTTTTGTAAATGAGACTTTCTTCAATACCAACTCCCTTGCTCTGGCCATGCAAGCACTCAAGGTGAGAGGGGATTTCTGTCAGGGAATGATGACAGTTGAGGCAGTTTTCTCAGATAAGTCCCCACATGGAAATCAGTCTGGCAATATCTTAGAAAACTTGAAATAGCTCTACCTCAAGACCCAGCCATACCACTTCTGGGTATATATCCAAATGATTCCTCACCAAACCACAAGGACATTTCTTCATCTATGTTCATAGCAGCCTTATTTGTAATAGCTAGAAACTGGAAACAACCCAGATGTTCCTCAACGAGGAATGGATAAAAAACAAACAAACAAAAAAACTGTGTACATCTACATAATGGAATACTACTCAGCCATCAGAAACAACGAAATCATTCAACTTGCAGCCAAATGGATGGAACTAGAGAAGCTCATCCTGAGTGAGCTAACCCAGACTCAGAAGGATGCACATGGCATCTATTCACTTATAACTGGATTTTAGCCATATAGTACAGGATAACTATACTACCATGAATGTACCAAAGGGAACATGAACATAGACTTTGTTTCCTGTCAATGAGACACTTTGCCCTAGTGTTGCTGCCTTGTAGGCCCCCAGTGTATGAGGAGTCTCTTGGCCCTCATAGGACTGCTGAACTGGGGTGGGGAACTGATATGTAGGGATACTCCACTATCCCTACAGAGGATTGGGATGGAAGGGATAGGGGATAGAGGGTGGGAGGGCAGGTCTGGGAGGCGTGGAAAGAGTGTACTGTGATGGAGATGTAACCCTGAAGTAATAAATAAACATTTTTTTAAAAAAGACCCCACAGAGTTAAAGAGTGAAATTTACTTTAAACAGATTTCCAGGGCTGGGGAGATTATTCAGGAGTTAAGTTCTTGGCACCTAGGCCTAAGGCCGGAGTTCATATACTCAGAAACCCACGTAAATGCTAGGTTAGTATGGCAGCCTACCTCTAATTCCAGCCTCAGAAGGTGGCCACAGGATCTCCAGAGCAACCTGGTTAGTGAGACTAACAATACCAGGGATCTTTGAAGTTGGTTCAGAGACCTTGCCTCAATGAATATCGTAGAAGAGAAATGTAGGATGAGTCCTAAATTCAACCTCTACAGGCAAACATAAACAGTGCACCCACACACATGCAAAACATGCGCCTATATGCATGCACCACACACACATACACATTCACACACACACACACCTATTCTCACATATACACACATACATACACACACCTCTAAATACGGCGTTGGGGGGGGACTTTTCCAGGGGTCAGTAAAATGGCTCAGCTGATAAAGGCACTTCATGTCCATGCATGCCTGCCTGAGACGATCATCCTCAGAACTTACATAAAAGCAGGAGGAGAGAGCCCACCTTACAAAAATGTCCTCTGACCCCCACACTCATGTTGTGGAGTGTGTGCCCCCTCCTCAACATCAAAAAGTAAAACAGCATTTAGGAAAATTTTCAGAAGTATTTGCAGGGAGACTATTGGGGATTACCAAAGTAATGACAACAACAGAGGTAAAGACTAAAAGAGGGAGGGTAGAGGACAGGTGCTAAGGAAAGGATTTTGAGGAAGACAAAGCTATAAACAGAGACAAGAGCAGGAAGACAAGAGGCTCCAGTACAGGCTGGAGGCTGCAGTGAAGGTAACTTTGGGCTAAACACTCTAGTTGCTGTAAAAGATCACCATAGAGCAGGATGTGCTCTCCTCCAAAACTAAACACTTTGGCCTTGATTAAATACATGGATTATTTTGTCAGGTTTACCTGAAAAGACAGAAATGTGTAGTATTTTCAAATATTGCCTAATAAGGAATGGATGCAATGGGGATGTTGGGGTTAGGGGTGAGGAAGGAAGAGGGGACAGCTGCCACACCAGCCAGATCAGCCAAGTCAGTCCTGGCAATCGCTAAATGTGACAGATGCCACAACCAGATTGTCCTTACATCCAGGAAAATGAAAGAGGAACATGATCACAGGAGGCTTGATTTTGCTAACTCAGAGGAACAGAGAACTTCCTGGCATTGTCTCTGGAGAATGTTCTAGTGATTAATGACGCTACATACATTGTCTTCTCACTAATCTAGTTTACATTGCAATTATACACATCTATCTTTAAAAAAGCCATTCCACGGGCAAGTACATATCAAGACCTTCTCCCCAAAACGAATATGGTCATTTCACAAGGAGGACCAGTTTTTTTAAAAATGAATTTAATCTCAGTTTTACATGTTAGGCAGAGCAAATTATCATGGATATAATTTTACTTTTAGTACCTTAATACCCTACATCCCATTTTTATGAGCCCTCTTCTTTCCCATCTCTCCAATAGATATTATATTTGGTTAGGAAATAGTTTGTTTCCTTGTTTCATTTTGTGATAAAGAATGCTGTGAGTTTAGAAAACTACGTGTTATCTTTGATGGT
Source organism: Lophiomys imhausi (assembly GCA_907164525.1). Taxonomy (NCBI): domain Eukaryota; kingdom Metazoa; phylum Chordata; class Mammalia; order Rodentia; family Muridae; genus Lophiomys; species Lophiomys imhausi. The sequence goes on along the minus strand of CAJQZJ010032054.1, from coordinate 5,288,333 downwards.
GCTTTGCTTTTCAAAAGCTCTTTTAAAAATACAGAATTGTCTGCATTTAGGAGCAGGGGGCAGTGGCTTAAGGAAAAGTTACACATCTCATCATATTTGAGATGCAGCAATCATGATATTTTTGACATGTCAAGTTTTCTTAGGAGGGTGATAAGACAGTCTACATGCCAAAGCATAGCACTTCAAAGAAGTCTGGACTCCTACACGCTGTGCCACAAAGGCACCTAACTGAGTAGCTTTATAACCTTTCGCAGAATTCCCTCGCCACCAAATTAGACAGAATTGTTTTTATTTAGCAATGTTATTTTAATTAAGTCCTAAACATCTAAAACATGGCAAATGTAAATACGTATTATAAATCCTTAACTGTGAGGATCAGTGAGCATCCATGCAGCTCTTCGCCTTGGAGACAGACTGTTTTTTTGTTTGTTTGTTTAAAATCGGCCCAAATTGAGAGATAAAACTGAATGTGTTAAACTTGGTTTGGAATGCCATGTCCCGGGTACGCTTGTGTCACTCTGCGGCTCTGCCTTTGAGAGATAATTATGCTTCAATTTACCCAAAGTCACAACCTCTCCTGCCATTTGTTTCATCCTCTCTGTCATGTTGACAGAAGCTAGAAGTTAGGGACTGATGGGAAGTTGAGTCAAATACTAGAGTAATCATACCACATCCTACAAAATAATGAACTTTGAAATTACAAAAGACAAATAGAGTGGTCTATGTTCAGGATCTCCAAAGACATTTTGTTAATGTTTTATTGTTTTTTAATATAATATTTTTATTTCTTCTCTGAGAATTTCATACACATATACAAAGTGTTTCTTTGGCCTTATCACTCCAACTGCCCACTCCCAACTTATTCCAGACTTCCAGAACCACCACCCTATACCAACTTTTTCTTCTCTCTCTCTCTCTCTCTCTCTCTCCCTCTCTCTTCCTCTGAGATCACATTTCCTAAGCTTTGACCTTGAACTTTGAACTCACTCTATAGTCAAGGCTGACCTCAAATTTGCAGTTCTCCTGCCTCAGCTCCAAAGTACACCACCACACCCAGCTAATTTTGCTAAAGCTTAACCCTACCCAGTTCTTTGGTTATTGGGGGTTGTTCTGATCTCATTTCTGTTGCTGTGAGAAAACACTCTGACCACAAGCAACTTCAAGGAGGAAAGGGTTAATTTGTTTCACACTTCCAAGTCCCAGTCCATTACTTTGGGAAGTCAGGCCAGGAATTCACACAAGAACTAGCAGGCAGAAACCATGGAGGGTCACCATTTGCTGCCTTGCTCAGGCTTGGGCTTTTTCAATCAGTCCAGGACCACCTACCTATGGAATGATGCCACCCATAGTGGGCTGGGCCCTCCTACACCAAATAATAATCAAGACAACCCCTCATAGACACACCCACAGACCAACCTAATGATCACAATTACTCAATTAAAACTCTTCCCAGATGACTCTAGGCTATGTTGATTGATGGCTAAGGCTAACAAGGACAGTGGTGATGAGTTTCTTTTCATTACAGCAAGGAAATTGTACATATTCATGGGACAGCATATAATGTTTTAATAAAGGTACGTGTTAGGCAGTATTCACATCAGGGTAAAATATCTACCTCCAAACAGTTTTAAACCATACCGGACATGTATGTGGTACATACAGCAAGTGAACACAACATTCTGCATCCTAACACAACTTAATTCAGAATGTACCCCCTATGGATAATGTCCTGAAATCTCCAATCCTTAATCTCACCCTAAATGAATTCCAACACACACACAAATTTTATCTCAGCAACTCAAGTCCCTTAAAGTCTGTTTCCAAATTAATGCCTTCTGTTTCCTTGTCTCCTGATGATGAACAGATTTTGAGAGACAAGTCTTAAGGACCATATGCATATGCTTGCATTTTATACCTGTGTATATGTCTCTCTCTCTCTCTCTGTGTGAGTGTGTGTGTGCATGTGTGTACACAGATATGTAATCTTTTAAAGCAAAGCTATTAGCCTAGAAATTTAATTTTCTCAAATTCTCTAAGACTTTTTCTATTGATGTAGTAAGTATTGGCTTATACTAACAGGAAGATCTGAGGACCTCTGTCATGAGCCAAGAGACTCAAATATTCCCTTATATTCATCCAGGAACCTACCAACCCCTGGCTCACAACCAGTTTTTTTTAATTTACTTTTTATTTTATGTGCATTGGTATTTTGCCTGTATGTATGTCTGTGCGGGGGTGTCGGATCCTCTGGAACTGGTGTTACAGACAGTTGTGAACTGCCATGTGTGTGCTGAGAATTAAACTCAGGAAGAACAGCCAGTGTTCTTAACCTCTGAGCCATCTCCCCAGTCCCCACAACCAGTTCTTAACTGTTATCAGTATAGTTATTCAGAGGACATTCAAAGTAAAATAACAGTTTGTTCAACAATTGTCCAATAAATGTAATTTTAGGAAGACAAGTGAATTTATATATTTACATTACTTCTAGACTAGTATCAACCTATAATCCCATTTTTAAGCACCATAATTGCCAGTGGGGGAAAATGATTATGGAAACAAATATGTGTCTTGTGATTTTAGAAGCATATAGTATTTTATTCTAGACAAACACTAATGAGAGGAATTCAATTTTTTAAAAAGTAATTAGAGCTATAGATATGATACATATTATGCCATTTTTCTTTTGTGATTTAAAAACCTAGATAAATCCCATCACTACTTTATTAAATAATTATGCATTAAAAAATTTTATAGTTACTAATTTTGAACTACTTAAAATGTCAAATGTTTGCAGGCTTCACTCACTTTTCCAATTATTACATTGGAATGACTCATTAACTGTAACATAAACAGGCTCATTTTTACGTCCTGCTATGAAATTTCCCCAATTTCATTGTCAAAGTACTGCTTTCCCATGAACCATGACAAAAAAAAAAAATTCTATTGGAAGGGGGCAAAAAGCCCAATGCATATTCTCCTATCCAACGTCACCTGAAGCTAGAAAAGGGTTGCAGAATGTAGCTAACCTGCCCACTCCATCATTCCTTGACCTGCAGTTTTAGGTAACATGTATGTGAATATCTTTGTAAAAGACATTTTGACCAAAACTTCCTTCTTTTGATAGCTGATTGGGAAACAAAAGCACCTTCCTCATGTAGTAATAGCAGATCTCGGTCTTCATCAACACCAGACCTGTGGACCAACTTGCTGACACACTGGGGAACCTCAAGCAATTGAAACTGACAGACTTAGAGCTCATTGAAGGAGTTTGAATGCTGAAATCTGACATCAAAGTTGCCTCCCACCTCCCTCCAAATTAACATAACCCAATGATACCCAATCTACCTGATAACACTCTCCATTAGAAGTGCACTGCACCATAAAAGCTGCAGACCTGACTCAGGAGTTAGCAACACTTGCACTTGCTACTCTTACAGAGGATATGGGTGGGTTCATTTCTCAGCACCCACATGGCAGCTCACATTTGCCTGTAACTCCAATTTCAGAGGATCTATCACACTCTTCTACCCTCTGAGGGCCTTTGCACACACATGTTAACTCACGCAGACACATACACATGCACACACACACACTCCAAAAATGAAATTTTTTTTAATTTTAGAAATTCCATTTATCTTAATCTAGAATTACAAGTAAACTATTACTCCTGAAGACATTTCAAGCTTTCTTTTAAAACACCAAAGTTTCAAGTGGCCATGTTAATTTCAAGGGTAAATTACTTGAATTGAAGGTATTCCATTCACATTCATTGGTGTCTTTTCCTTAAAGACTTCAAGTGATCACAACAGGGTTTCCCAAACCTCCCTGCTTTTATCACTGTGAGGTTTAAGGCACTTTATTCTTTTCTTATACTTCTGTGATGACAGTGGGAAGTTTTAGGGGTGGAACCCTAGGGTCATTCTGGTCAACTGTTCTATCACTAAAACATATCCGAAGACCTTGGATTTTTTTTTTTTTTCAAATGAGATGTCACTATGTAGCTGGGTCTGTATGTGAACTCATGATTCTTCTGCTTTGTCATCCCAAGTGTTGAAATTACAGGTCACATCACATCCCACTGAGATTTTTTTTTTCCTTTAAAGATGATCAAAATCCGACCAACTGTAGCATCGGATATCACAATTCAAGGTGTTTTGGAGATCTGCTGGAAGAACCACTAACACCTTACCTCTGCACTCAGGGCTTACACTAGCAACAGCAACAACTAAACACATTCCTACTTTGAGACTATGATGAACTCGCAAACAGCTCTTATTTGAAATACTTATTCTGCAAGGATCAATCTTCTCCATCACTCTAATTAACAAGAAAACAGCAATAATTCCAGATACATATCAAAAAGTTGGTGATGCCAAATGTTTGAGACAATGAAAATGGAAAATAATAAGCTATAAGCAATGGGGGAAAGTCAGGTCAAAGTATGCAATTCTTTATTATTTTTACCAGAAATAATAAGCTACCAATATGGATATGCATTCTTGGGATTTGTAAAGTAGTGTTGTCTTATCTTCTTAGTGCTTGCATTCTGCAAACTTTCAGTCAGTACAGAAAAATAGAAAAGTTTTTTCTAAAGGATATTGATTACAGGCATGGTGGTACACATCTGTAATCTTAGCTCTTGGAGGCAGGAGAATCTAGAGTTCAAAGTCAGCATGGCTTCCTGAGATCCTCTTTCAAAACAAACAACCAAGAAGAGTGAAAGATTTCTTGGCTAATCTGGGGCTAACTGACAATTTAAAGGTCAAATGATTCATTAGTTGACAACATTAAAGGTCCAGTATTGATTGATCTGAGATAAAAGAGATTTTCATTCTAAACAGACAAATGGGCATTTGTGAAGCCAGACTGATATTCTAATGCAAAACGACTTTCAAAGCTTTGAATGGCCAAGGGCACTATCCCTAAGCATCTGTGTCCAATAGGTAATCATGAGTCAGTAGCCTTACTTCTTACTAAACCCATCCTACTTGGCACCTCTGGGAGGGGAGGAGGGAGTGGAGATGCGATTGGGATGTAAAATGAACACTCAAGAGGCAGGTTGATCTCTGTTAGTTCCAGGCCATCTACATAGTGAGTTCTAGGCCATCCAAGTCTATATAGTGACTCCCTGTCTCAAAAATACAAACAAAACAAAACAAAAATTATGAACCAGGCATAGTGGCACATGCCTGTAATTCTAGAACTTGGGAGCAGAGTCTGGAGAATCAGAAGGTCAGACATAGCAAAGTCAGAGACAATCTGGACTACATGAAACCCTGTCTCAAAAGAAAAGGAAATGAATAAATTATAAAAAAAATAAAAGTTTAACAAACAGACATTTTTTAAAGTTACAATATAAAAATATTTTAATAGTGTACCCTATCACATTTTAGCTTACTCTTTAAAATGTTGTAAGTAGTGTAATACAAATAAAATTAACCTAATGATCAGTTTCTGGAAATCAAAAGTAAATACATTTCCAAATGGACAAGATATTTACATACAAATTAATTACGCTGGCATGAGTAGGTGGAAAGCACTTGCTTAATTATTGTGAATTCTCAGTGGGTTGTACTTAAATGAAAATCTATTTTTCAATTTGTTCTAGAAAGTTTGCCAATGTGAGCGTTTGGGGGAAGCTGCTGAGTTACTTTCAAAGCAAGAACACTTTTCAAACAAGAACGTTTCCCTCACATAATCAATTTGATTCTGAATCTAAGTTTCTGATTCATATAGAGTAGAATATTTTATTCTCATGAACATATGAAGTGAAGTAACAGCAAAATTTTCATCCTAACTATCTGGGGTGAGATTGCTCACAGACTGTCAAGTACTGCACAGTAATGTAATTACTTGAGATTAAAAATGCCCCCTTAGCAATCAAAAGTGCTGTAAAACTTTACTAACAAATTCAGGAACTGCCTAGTCATGGAAATGAGATTTCTCAAAAATGGTCATTTAAGAAAAACAAATAGAGAAAATATGGAAGTGAAGGATTCTTCTGCTGTACTTGCCAGTATTGTGAGCAGCTTCTTCAATATTTGTGTGATTAATGGCGTAAGAACATTTTTAACAATTAATATAATCTGTGCATATTTAGAATTCATCATTATATTACACAACACACAATACATCAGAAGTCAATGGAGTTTTTCTACAAAGGACCAGATAGATAATAAAGAATATTATGTAGATACTTATAAAACAAGAATCAAAACAATTCTAACAAAATTTTTCAAATCCAATTCAAAATATAATAATATTTAAATGCAAATGTTGCTCATCCCATTGCATAAGATGGGTGACTAAAACTTAAATTTCACACTGTCATTTTGTGCCACAAAGAATTCTCTTAAATTTTTTAGTTCATAGGCCATACAAAGACAGGCATGAGGCCAGATTTGACCCATGGGCTATATATACTCTTTCAACTCCTGAGCTAAATATTGAAACCTCTTTACCATGACCTTATGCAATTGCATTGATCTATTTTTATTGAAAAACAAAGTCCATTGACACACAAATTGATTCTAATTGTTTATATGTGATATGAATTCCAAAACTAATTTTCAGAAGACAATAACAATATTTAATATTTCAGTTAAGTGCTAAGTGTCGTCATACTTTGTCTCCACAGTGACTTATATAAGCCATGATAATTGTGTGCAAAAGGATCAGAAATGATCCAGAGCAGAAGCAATGAGTGACAAGAATACAATAAATGGATGAAAGTAAATGCTCCTAGGAGAGTGAGTGGAGAGCCCACTGAGCTTCAATTCCAAGGGCCAGCCAGCCATTGACAAACTGTGGTAGATCATATTCATCAATACTTTGTTATTGCATTCTAGTTAGTTCATTATTTTTTTTTACAGAAGTATATCTGGGGGAGGGAAGAGAACAGAAAGAAGCTTCCAGAAAAAAACTACAAAACTGAATTTTAATAACTTGAGGATCTGTCCAGTTGTATCTGGCTTGTACCCCAAAACTGGTAAAAATGGTCATCTACTCAGGCAATTACCTTTCTCTATTATTGATTTTATCATATTCTTGGTACTTCCTTCAGGGTAGATATCCAACATATCCCTGATTTCAATTAAAGGAAAAAAAGAACACAGTCAGAAGCTAACTTCTAATTAAGTCACTAGTGAGCTATTTGGTGGGCATTAATTATTCTGAGAGTGGGGTTCAATATGTCCTCCATCATACGATCTACAAGAATGAAACCAAAAGCAAAAACATCCCCAGCTTTATTAGTTACACCCCATCCTTCTAATGTGGTGAGTTAACCCCCCAAAACTACCTTGATGTTCTGAATTTGTGCATCCTTAAGAACAAGCAAAAAGCAAATAAATAATTTCCCTATTCTAGTACCTCTGTCTTAGAAGGACATGAAGAAACCTTAGAGAGCCATGGGTGCAGCCTCCCAAACACCAAGCCCATGCACAAGGACGCCTGCTGCTGTGTCTGCATGGAAAGGATCGCTCAATGTGGTGACAAATTTGTGTGAACCTGGACTAAGAGTAAAACTTTGGGCATGGTTCACAGTTTTGAAATGTCATATAGGACACCAGAAATAAAGCATGCAACCCACTCGATATATTTCTACTTAACTATACAGGTACTGACCAGAATCACAAAAGAGTGTTGCCATTGGCACATGGGTTAGTAATCTGCACTTACATACCAGTGTATGTATGTGTGTGTGTGTTGTGTGTGTGTATGCATGTGTGTGTGCACACTCTCCCACTTGTGCACATGCATATGAGAGAGAAAGGGGGGTCTGTATTTGCATGGAATTTTTCTAATGCAAATTTCCCAGTTGATTAATTAGATCAATTAATATTCAAATTAGAGTTCACCTAATCCCAGGTTTACAGAGTTCCCTAGGAAAATATTCTTATTGCTACCCAAAGGCTGACTCAGTGGATGACAGATATTTCTCCTTGTGAGTCAGTTGTAAATAAAGAAGAGAGGTGTTTGTGTTCACTGGAGAAATAGGCCTTTAATTTTCTTTTGCTAATATTCAATTCCCCCTGACTTTACTCGTGGGTTTTGAGATTGATTCACTTCTTATTAATATACTGTCTTGTTCAGAAGAGTTATTGGAGGCCGTATAAGACAGCTTTGGAATGTTTGTGCTGGTTACAGTTGCCTGTCCTTTGGTTAACTTGCACACCTGTTCATAAACCCATAATACATGCTCGGTCTTCCAAAAAGGATAGCACAGTAGGACACATTTTCTATCCCAACCCAGCAACAAGTGGACCCTGACTCCTCCAAAATGTAAAGTGTGAGAAATAATATAAAAATTCAGAAATGAAATCTTTTGCATCTACTGTTTGCATATCACAAAATACCAATAAGAAATTACTGAGTCACCTTAAGCATACGAAGCCATTGTATTATAAACTTTGACACTTGAAGAAAAGTCAACTCTTAAACAGGTCTGCCAACCAAGAATTCCAACTTTAGCATTTAAGTGTTCCTGATCATTTCAATTCTAGGCTCTCCAAGCTTATCCAATGACTTGGTAGAAGAATCAAAACTCCAAAGGATACAGATCAGACACTGAACCTGTACCAGCAGGAGGCCCAGCCACAGCCAAGCAAACAAGAGCACTGGCCTCTCCTCAATCTCAGCTGCTCACTCTTTCCCTGGCTGAGATGTACTGGGAAAGAAAGCCCTTTAATATGGATCTTCTGGTTATACTTTGCATCAGATCTCTAGCACGCAAACAAACATCAGCAGTTCACAGCCCAATTATTCATATTAATGTACTGCAAGTTGAACCACAGGCAATACATTGGAAAGATAAACTGGTTTAGGTCCAAGTGAAGCTCGACCCTTCTCCAGGAAAGGAGCCTGGGGTGTGCTTCACATCACAACAGTGACCTCTAGTGCTCCCACTCTGCTGAACCCATGCAGCTGCAGAAGGAACTACCTTTGCCACAGAACTTCAATTGAGAGGGTGAGTGGATGGGTACCGTTCTGTGGTTGTAGTCCTTGTTGTTGGTTTATTTGCTACAATGCTTGTCAACGGCCTCATCCTCAGGACCCCTAAGATTTTGACTGGATGAAAATTATGTACCTTTTATTGACTTAATGTGATTCCCACACATCCAATTTAAAATTGAACGGGAAACACAGTGCAGTCCCCTCCCCACCACCTCAGTGAAGTTCTCTCCTTTTCAGGGTGGCAGATAAATTGTGACATTAAAGGAGCTCTTGCAAATGGACACACAAAGTCACAGTGGATGAATTTGGGCTTCTGAGAGTGTTTTTCCCTCATGAAGACTCTCCAGTTAAGGCAAAGGAGGCTCTACAGCAAAGAGAGTTACCAGACCTACACCTGACAATATGGTAGTGACATCCACTCCTGAACAGGCCTTGTAGCTGGTCCTTGTAATGTAAAGCAGATAAGGGTTGTCTTTAAAATTCGGGAAAGAAATAAAAAGTTGTGTTTGCCAGGCTGTTTATCATGCATCACAGAAGAGGAAATTCTTCCATTTAGAGAATTTAAGCCAAATATAAACTTTTTAAACTTTTCCTATCTCCAGTGGCAAGCTGATGAAAGAGTTGGCCAATATATTATGGATGATACTTAAATTAAGCAATGAGACTGTAACAAATGGTCTTTGAATCAATGAACTCAGCAGCAAGACAATCAATCACAAATACACAGAGTTGAAAATTCAACCTCTAGAGAACACTAATTAAGGGGGGGGGGAGAAAAAAAATCACCTGCACATTTTCCTTTGAGGCAGATGTACCGATGGTGCCCATCCAGAAGTGCTCTTCTCTGTGGACACAGCTCTTCAGTGCTGAGCTGTGCCTCCGTCAATTCTGCCTGCCCATGAAGTCTGCAGTACGTTTCAATTACTAGCCTGCATCATTTTTAGACATGCAGCCAGCTACTGCTAAATCTCAAACTTCAGATATCTCAGCTAATGCAGTAGAATATCAAGTCTGCAGGTTGTGTTTTCCTCTCAGATAAATAATCCCAACAAAATTCAATGACCTAAAGAAAGGCACAACGCAAGATACTCCTGGGCTAGTTAGTCTCTGATTAAGATGCTAATTTAATGTTTTACTAGAAGTTGAGTATTCTCAATGAATATTCAAAGAGAGTGAAATTTTGCTAGTAAGAAAAAAAAATCGGATCACATTTTGCATATTTTCACCAGACCAAGAGGAACCCAGTCGTATTTGCACAATTCTCCTATGGAGCTTTTCCTAACCCCGCAGCGATTCCAGTAGAAAAGATTTTTCATAAAAACAACAGAATCAAAGTTTTGCGCGGAGCCCCCCTGCAAGTTTTAAATCATTTGCTGTGTACTTACATGAATTCCCAGCTTCCACTCTGTTCCAGTTTTGAGTAGACAGCAGAAGTAACGTCTTGAGGACAGCTCCAGTGACAGATCTCATATTCATAATTTTTGAGCTCCCCAAAAGGTCTTGAGTAGCTCTCAGGGCGCTTGAGACAGGTTCTCCTCCGTCCTTCAACCAGCACTGACTGGGTCTTCAGTATCTCTCGTTCTCTCTCTCTCTCTTTCTCCCCCTCTCCCCCCCCCCCCCCCCTTCCTCCCTCCTTCCCTCTCTCTCTCTCTCTTCCTTCCCCTCCCCTCAGCGTTGGTCCCTCACTGAAAAGCAACCAGGATCTGTCCTAACAAGCTTACACACTGCCTCCGAGGCCACGCCCACTCCTCGCCACGGTCCTAGAAATTGGCCTCAGCATCCTTCCCCCTCTGAAAAGCACAGCAGCAGCCAGCAGCGGTCTGAGCTCCACGGTGGCTGCAGGTGATAGAAGCTGGACCCAGAGGCGCTGCCCCGCTGCTCCTGGCCTCCTCGGGGCTCCCTCCCCTCCCCTTTATTCTCCAATAAGCCTTAACCCGTTTCGTGCCCTGCCAGCCTTTTAGGGTGGGGGAAGCAAAGTGGCCAGGCGGCGAAGCCTTTTGATTTTCCTCAAGTCTTGTGTTTGGCAGTGCCAACCAACATACTGAGCTATTTCCTGATTGCCCGGGAGTGTATCCAGGTAAAATTGCATTATGTTTCAAAACAAAAGCATAAAATAAGACAGAAATAACGAAGCAAGCATTGGTGAATTGTAGCTAAAACTGTCCTCCGGGAAAACGCTTGCTGTTTTCTCTGTTTTATAAAAACTATCGCCTTGTGCTCCGGTGCCAAGGTTTTATTACGGAAATTCCTCACATGGGAACAGACATTCCTGCTTGGCAGATATTTAAAAATCATCTGATAATAGTCTGCAAGAAATTAACATTTCTTATTTTAGTTGGTGCTTCAGGAATACAAATCTACCAGTGAAGTGCTCTGGGTAGATTGAGTTTCATGTACGCATCCTTCTGTGAGTAGGCAGCATTCCACAATCCTGTTCTTTAACAGTAACTCCCAGAGGGCCCAAAATGGAAAATGATGGAATACTGAAAAAGGAAACCCCTCCCAAACGTGGGCATGCACGTGCTTGGGCACACACACACACACACACACACACACACACACTCAGAAGATCTACTACTACAAGGAATATTCTTCCAATGACCACTCCACATGTCCTATTGCTTATGCAGAATATGAAAGGGAGGACTTAAATGATTAAGACCCCATACAGAGTGGCTTATCACCTGGTGTCAGAGAGGGTAAATCATTTCTTTAAAATAAATGTCAAGATGCCTTCCTGCTGATTTGCTAGGTGTTGTAAAGACAGGAATCCAGGAGCTCTCAGGTAAAATCTTGGTGTTTGGAACAAGGAGATGCTCATGTCTTTTGGATCCGAAACCTTGCTGGGCTATGAAAAGGGGGTGGGGAAAAAGAACCATCCATAAACCAAGCACAAATGTTTAGCCCTTGACTTCAAACAAAGCCGAATGGATAGTTTTGCTTTTCCTATTTTACAGATGAAAAAACAAGAACAGAGAAGGGAATGATTTACAGGACCATTGAGTCAGGAAGTAAAGTGAAGGAGGTTGGACTTTGTTTTCTGTCTGTGGTTCTATGGATCTCAGCCTAGGGCTTGCTGCCCTTTTATCAGAGCTCACCCCTCCCAGACTCCTGCAAAAATCCCACTTCTTTAAATCAACCTCAGTGAAAAGAAAGGCAAGGGTATTCACTGTGTTCCTAGGCTTGAATGCCTGGCTTTGGCCTTTCCAGTCATTAAATGTCAAGGAAAAACTGCTATGTAATAACAATTTATATCAGTAATTATTGAGGGTGGTAATTTTATTGTACAGAAGCTATCTGCCACCTATTATCTAATTAAATTATTAAATCAGTCTTTTGAGGAAAATGTGTTGTGCCTACAGAAGAGAGAGATTAGACCTTCTAAACCTCTGTGAGATTGAACTGTCCAGAGTGCTATAAGTAAAAAAAAAAAAAAAAAAAATGGAGAGTCTGGGATGTAGCTCAGGTGAGATAAAGTATTTACCTAGAAGGCACAGCATCCTGGATTTGACCAATAACATTACATAAACCGGGTATGGTGGTTCAAGTCTGTAATCCCAGCACTTGGGAGGTGGAGATGGGAAGATCACAAAGTCAGGGTCACCCTCAGCTACATAACAAATCTGAAGTAAGCCTAGGCTATATGATATGGAAGGAAGGAAGGGAAGGAAGGAAGGGACGGAAAGAAGGAAGGAAGGAAGGAAGGAAGGAAGGAAGGAAGGAAGGAAGGAAGGAAGGAAGGAAGATTCGACATTCTGGTCTATGAGCCTGTAAAACTGTTGCTTTGACAGCAAAGTCTTAGGCATTCAGAAGTGTCACTCCCCTATTAAACTTGTCATTGTTAGCGTAAAACAATTGAGAAAATTTGAAGAATAGTATTGGATCAAAAACTGAAAATTTTACATATTTTATGATGGTTGAAAACTTAAGACAACCTGGACCTCACAACACCGGCCCATATCCCAGTCATTCCAGAAGCCAAGTTTAAAGCCGGTCATCTGGCTAACTTTCAAGACCTTGTCTTGAAAATAAAAAGTGGAGGGGTTGGAGCAATGGATCAGTGGATAAGAGTACTTCCTACTTTTGAAAAAGACCTGGATTCAGTTCTCAGTGCCCACTTGGCAGTTCAAAAACATCCCTAACTGCAGTTCTCTGAAATCTGAGGGCCTCTTATGATATCTGTAGGTACTGCATGCAATTGGTGTGTATACATGTATGCAAGCAAAACACTCACATACATAAAACAAAAATAAATAAATCTTTAAAAATTGAATAGGAAGATGATGGCTAGTGGGTAAGGACATTTACTGCCACCAAGCCTGGTGACTAAGTTTGGTCCTCAAATCCCAATGGTAGGAGGAAGAAATCCATTCCACAAACTGTTCCATTGTTCTCTGACCCACATATGTGCTGAGGCTTGTGCACACACATTCACACACACACACACATACACAGAGAGAGAGAGAGAGTAAATAAATATAAAATGTTCTTTCAGCAAAATATTCACTAAAAATAAAATCTGGGTATGTAACTCAGTGCCTAGAATGAAGGAGGCCCTAGGTTCAATTCTCTCAGTGTGAATTATCTAAGGTACTATTAAGATGAACCTTTCATGCTGGTCATGGAGGCACACGCCTTTAATCCCAGCACTTGGGAGGCAGAGGCAGGTGGAACTCTGTGAGTTCAAGGCCAGGCTGGTCTACAGAGTGAGTCCAGGACATCCAGGAATACACAGAGAAACCCTGTCTCAGAAAAACAAAAAGATGAACCTTTCTTGCTGACAGAGAATTCCTTGAAAGCCAGTGCAGTTTGGAAAACACTGTCATTTGAGGTCCCTGTAAAACCCTTTTCTGCCTATTGACCATAGGAGAGGAGAGCTTACACATGGTAAAAAGAGAGAGAGAGAGAGAGATCCAACCATGAGTGCATTCTGATGAAATATCTCAATACACTTGGTCTTTGATTTCCTCATTTGGAAAAGCAAAATGAAAATAAACAGATGTCTTCCACTCTCATGTGTACAGTATGAAGTGTGTGGCTGAGTTCTGACTGAGCAATTAGCACTCCCAGGCATCAAGAATGCATGTTGTTGTCAGCATCAGTACATTCCTAAGCCTCATGCTACACTATGAGTGAGAAGTATTTTGGCCAATGAGACAGGATCCGCTGGTGGCAGAAAAGGGTTGGACACCAAGATCTACTGACCTGTGCATCATTTCTCTGGCTCCACCAGAATAGTTAGAAAAAGAAAAATAATAAAGGGGCACATGCCTATAGTCCTAGCCCTGGAGAGGTAGAGATAGGAAGATCAGAAGTTTAAGGTCATCTTCATCTACATCCAAATTCAAGACTAGCCTGGGATACGTGAGACCCTGTCCCAAAACAATACATAGATAGGCAGGTAGGTAGGTAGGTAGGTGGACAGACAGATAGATAGATAGATAGATGATAGATAGATGGATAGATGGATGGATGGAGATGGATGGATGGATGGATAGATAGATAGATAGGGAAATAACAAAAATGCAATAACTTAATGTTTTGTGTGTGTGCATATGCATGGATGTATGCATGTATGCAGGCCTGTATGCATCTCCATCCTTGTAGGGGCAAGAATTAAACTTCAGGTGTTGCTTTCAAGACTACTTTGTGTTAATTTGTTGTTGATGATGTTGTTGTTGTTGTTTTGTGAATTTCACATCATGCACCCTGTTCCCATTCCTCTCCCACCACCCACCCTCCACCCTTGCAACCTCCCCCCACAATAAAAAAAAACTCATTGTGGAAGCTATACTGTGTCTCAGTGTGTCCCATAATATTTCCTTTTGTTAACACATTTTTGCTTGCAAATGCTCATTATAGTGACTCCTTTGTCTGGTACGAGGCCTCTGGCTTCTGCTACTTTGTCAATACTGGAACCTCACTGGGATTCCTCTTAGATATTCTGTTATTGTCCTGTGTCATGGAGATCCTGTAGTTTTGGGTCTACGGAACTGGCCTCTTCATGCACTCCAGTAGTTCATCCATGGGGTGGGACAACTCAAATCCCTGGTTCTGGGACTGCAACCCCCACTTGCAGGGCCTGCTTCCCTGAGTGCTGCAGCAGGTTAGGGGTTGTTACAGTTCTCCTGCTTTCATGACCCCATCAGGGTCAATTCCCCCACCTATGGCAAGGACAAGAGAGTAAAGGGGATGGGATCTCTCCCTTTTAAGGCAGAGTCACTAGACACAGAGCTCACCAATTAAGTTAGGCTGGCTATCTAAGGAACCTTAGAGATCCACCTGACTCCACCTTCCCAGTGTTGGAATTGTAATAACACACCATCATGCCTGTCTTTTCATGTTCATTCTGAGGGTCAGATTTGGGTCCTCATGCTCATACTGAAAGCACTTTACATACTGAGCCATCTTCCCATCCCCTAATTGTGCAAAGCTTTGTACTGCTAAGTCAAACTCCTTGAATGAGTTCCCCTTGTATAGACATCTAGGCTTGTGTCTTTCACCACAGAAAAAAGACAGAAGAGCTACTGGTACCCAATATTTGATTATTGCATATTCCCAGTCAGATCTTGTCTTAGTAATCACGTTGTCATTATTTTTATGCTAATGTTTGATTTATTGAAATGAAATTGCTTTTTCTCTTTTTACTTTGTATATTTTTCTTATTTTGAGAAAAAAATAACCTAACATTAAACTTGTCTACCTCATCTCCACCCTCTGAGACAAGTTCTCAATCTGTAGTAGAGGTTGATCTGAAAGTCGATTTGTTACCCAGTTCTGGCCTGAAGCCCACAGTGATCCTCCTGTCTCAGCCACAGAATTCTGAGACTGAAATGTGTGAGCCATTGTGGCCAGCTAAAGTTATCACCATAATCATTTCTGAAGGACACAGCTGTGTCAGTCAGAGTTCTCAAGAGGAACAGAACAATAGAACATGTATAAATGATCCTTGGAATGCTTTCCTGGAAGGGCTGGGTAGGTCCACAAAGGTCTTCTGTGAGAAAGCAGAGAATGAAGTAGCTGCCCAGTCCATGAACCTGGACACTTTGGGCCCAGCTCTGGAGACCTGGAGAGCTGCTTATATTAAATCCACACAGAAAGGCTGCAGCAGCTGGAGTCTTATGGTCAGTGAACAAAGGAGACACTGCTTGCTCAGAAAGGACCTAGTCCCACTGGCTCAGAAAGGACGGAGTCCTCCTGGCACACATGCACCTCCTTCTCCAACATCCTGCCACTCAGGTCTCCAGCACACTGGATACTGCCAGCCATGCTCAGGGCACGTCATGGCCCCACACATTAATCCCCTCTGGAAGGAGCTCCAGAGACACACTGAGATGCATTTCATAGGTCTCTGACATCTCTCACTCCAGTCAAGTTGACAACCACGACCAACCGTCACAATAATTCAGCTGTGTTAAATATCATTACACTCACATCATCATCCAATAGATCGCTCTAGAATGTTTCTATCTTGCAAAAAACAAAACTCTGCATGCGTCAAACAGTAATCCCTCCATGCACTAGTCCTTAATAACCACCTTCCTACTCTATTTTGAGTTATGTAGAGATTTCATATATGCAGAACCACCCAGTATATGCCCTTTTATGACAAGACTGTTTTACTTAGCGTAGTGACTCAAAGTTCATTAGATTGTACAAATGATAAATGTCCTCTTTTTTATGATCACATGATATTCCACTGTACATAGAAGCCACATTTTCTTTCTTCCTTCGTGGGTCAATAGGTACTATAATGCTTTTATGTTTTTGGCTATTGTGAGTAATGCTGAAATGAATATTAACATGCAAGTATCTCTTTAAGATCCTTTGAGATATAGATCCAGAAGTGGAATTTATGGATCATATATAAATTCTGCTTTTAATTTATGTGTGTGTGTGTGTGTGTGTGTGTGTGTGTGTGCGCGCAGGTATTTGAGCATTGGTGTTCATGGAGTCCTGATGTTGAGGTTGGGTGTCTTCCTCAATTGCTCTCCACCTTAATTTTTCGAGGCAGGGTCCCTTACTGAATCTAGAGTTCACTAACTTGACAGAACTATCTGTCAAATTCTAAGATTTCCCTCTCTCCACCTTCCCAATGCTAAGATTACAGGCATGCCCCACCATGTCTGTCTCTTTTCATAAGTGCTATTGATCCAAACTCAGGTCCTCATGCCTGGGTGGCAGACACTTCATCAACTGAGCTATCTCTCTAGCCTCTCTACTCGCTTAAGGAACTTCTACACTGCTAATAAGTATTCTGGTCTCCTGATGGATGCTCCCTTGTATATGATTAGCCATGTTCTCCTTATTCAAGCTGCTGTCCTTGTCTGTGACTTTCTAACAGTCTTATTACACTGTGGTTTGGCTCATTCTCCTTAGATAACACTAGTTGGGGTTCTTGAAGCTTCTTGAATTTGCATATATACTTCTCATCTCAGATTTAGAGCACCTGGGACCATTATTTCATCAAACAGTCTCCCAGCGCCTCCCTTTCTCTCTTTTCATTCTGAAGCTCTGGGATCTATCTGTACTGCCTGATGTCACACAAGCCATTTTCACTGCCTTTATTTTTCCATCCTTTGGTTGTTTTGTTTTGTAGTCTTCTGCCATGAGTATTTTGAGCACCTTGTCTTCCAATTTGTTCATTCTGTCCTCCCCTGTGAATACTGAAGCTCTGATGTTGAGCTCCTGAAGCAAATGGCTGAACTCAGTGCCATGTTCTTCAGCTCTGGGTTTTCCACTTATTGGTCTCTTCTCTATAGCTTCTGCCTCCTTTGTTCATATCATCATTTAATTCTTTCCATTGTTTTCCTCATTTTCTTTTCTTTTCTGACTCTCTTAATTCTCTAAACATTCTTGTGAAATTTCGAATTATTTGTGTAGCAATTCTTATATTTTTCATTTTGTAAAGGTTGGTTTCTAGAGATGCACTATGCCATTTTGATGAGAGTGTGTTTTCATGTTTCTTCATATGCCTGCTGTCTTCTGTGGGGACAAAGGTATTTAAAAACCAGCCAAGTCTCCAGTCATATGATTTTGTTTTATACAAAAATGTTTCACTAGTCAGTCATTTGAGCTACAGACTGGGAACCTCTCAAGCCTTTTATGAGACTTCTTCCTTTGGGGGCTTCTGTGTGCTATCTCATTAGAGGAGTCTGCCAGTTCCTACTTAGGCATTTCCCCTGTAGACAAGCTGCAATGTTACAGACTGTGATGTTATGGTAAGTGGATCACTTCCCTTCTCATCGGCTCCAACCTGGTTCCCCGTTCTTCTCAGTGTTTAGATGCAGAAAAGACACAAACCTCCCCAGGGAGAGATTGGGAGTTAAGAATTTTCTCCTGATCACACTGCAACATGCTCAGAGAAGGGCTCTGGTGAGTGAAAGTCATGGTTCTTCCACCATGCTCCCATTCAGATGGCTTTGGACTTTCCTGGGATGCAACCTCTTACCTGGTGTTTAGATTTTTCATCAGACAAACTGGGCACATATCATGATTAAGCTGATATCTCTGAGGGAGGGGGAGAGTCAGAGGCTTTCTGTTTTATCATCTTGCTAATGTTATTCCTCAAAACTGATACTTTTCATTAACCAAAAATTTAGTGCAAACAATATTTTTTTGCCAAACGCCCTCTCTCAAATGTACTGATAATACTTACATTGTTTCCTGCCTATAACCATTGAGCAAACAAAAATGGGCCTGAGCTGAAGCACTAACTCAGGCATTAAGAGTGATCACTGCTCTTCAGAGAACCAGAGTTGCCCCTCAGAATCTATGTGGAACAACTCTCAACTGCTATTAACTCCAGTTCCTGGGGGTTTGACGCCCTCTTCTGGCCTTCATGGGTAACTCCACTCACATGTACATATCCCATGCTTAAACACACATACACATGATTAAAAATTCAAATATATCTTTTCCAAAATAGGCATTTTTGCTATTGCCATGTTTAACCAACTTTTTGCAGGATCAATACTTTTTAAAAGAATATTTACTTTTGTTTTGTTGTATTTCTAATCAAGAGATTTGTTCTGTAACATAAGTTCATTTTTTGTTTATTACTTCAAGTTACATCTCCATCACAGTCCCCTCTCTCCACCCCTCCCAGTCCCACCCTCCCACACTCTCCCCCCTCTCCCACCTATCCTACTCCTCTAAAGTGGGTTTCCCCTACATATCAGTCCCCCTCAGTTCAACAGTCATATGAGTGTTAAGATCTTCCTCTTGCACTGGGGGCCTATATGGCAACTCTATTAGGGCAAAGTGTCTTACTAACAGGTAACGAGGTCTATGTTCCTGTTCCTTTTGGTGTGTTGTTTGTAAGATAGTTATCCTGTACTACATGGCTAAAATCCAATTGTAAGTAAATAGATGCCATGTGCATCTTTCTGAGTCTGGGTTAGCTCACTCAGCATGAGCTTTTCTAGTTCCATCCATCTGGCTGCAAATGGCATGATTTCCTTGTTTCTAATGGCTGAGTAGTATTCCTTTGTGTAAACATACCACTATTTTTTTTATCCATTCTTTGGTTGAGGGACATCTGGGTTGTTTCCAGTTTTAGCTATTACAAATAAAGCTGCTATGAACATAGATGAGGAGGTGTCCTTGTGGATTGGTAAGGAATCATTTGGATGTATACTCAGAAGGGGTATGGCTGGGTCTTGAGGTAGAGCTATTTCAAGTATTCTAAGATATAGCATTTTTTTTACCAGTAGTTTTATGTTGCCCTGTGTGTTACTATTTTTTTCTCTTGTAATCATTGTTAAAAGTAGTGATGGCTGTGTTGCTAATGCACATAGTGAGTTCTGAAACATTTCAAATACTTAAGCTTTAGCAGTATCCTTTTCTATTCACATCTCACCTGATACAACTTTCTATAAATGAGATCTAGCTGACAGTTGAGATAAAAATTATTGGTAACACCTGATCCTCCCTTAAGAAATACAGTAATAATAAAAGACATGGAGCTGGAAAGATGGTTCAATGGTTAATAGTACCTCCTACTCTTCCAGAGGACCCAGGTTTGGTTCCCAGCAACCATCAGGCAGTTCACACCCACTGTAACACACCAGCTCGGGGATCCAAAACCTCTGACCTCCATAGCACCTACACTACACTCATGAGCACAGATCCTCACCCTGATATATATACATACATATAATTAAGACAACAAAGATAAATCTTTTTAAAAGTTATATGTTGTATATAGTTACACCTTATAACATTATTATAACGAATTCATATGACATTTGAAAGTTTTTCAGCTTTAAATAACCTCTTAATCCTAAAGGCTTTTTTATATCTACTGAAAATTTTCTTGGAGAGTGGGTCCTTTCATATATACACTGTTTTGTTTATCTTTAATGTCTTCCATCATTTTGGTACATTTGTTACCATAGCTAATGAACAGGTACTGGTATATGCTAACAAAAACCTACCCAGGTACCCTTCATTTTTACTGGAGATATTTTCTCTGCTTTAGAAACCTATTCAGATTCCCACATCATATGTAATGTCCATCTCTTCATAGGATCCTCTCATCTAGGACAATTCCTCAAACTCCTTATTTCGGAACATTTGACAGCTAATGTGTACTGATCAGCTACTCAGCATATTTCTCTGATGGGAATTGTCTGTTGTTTTCCTCCATCAAATGGGAATTCTTTGCTTTGTGGAGGAAGACCACAGAAGCAGGTGCCAAGCTATCAGAGCTTATCGAGGATGCAAACAGGCATGGTGACTCAGTGTTAATGCTGCTGATCTTGGTATGTTCATGGAGGCTGTGCTTTCAGATTCCTCCACTGTGAAGCTGTACCTTGTTTCTCTCTTTTTTCCCTATATTCTTTACAAGAGTCACTATACAGAGATCAGATTTAACAAATGAGAAATGATGTACATCCTACTCGTGGTTGGAGAGTCTATATAAATCTTGTGGGAGTCTTCTTCATGGCAGATTTGTGTGTTTCCCTGCACTTATTTATTTATTCGACAATGTGGACTGATAGACACCTATATTATCCGTTGGCTTATGATTCAGTATCACTTTATTTTGTATATTATTATGGTATTAATTTTTATTTTATGGTATCAATTTTTCTCCCTATGAATTGTCTTCTCCAAACATCTAAAGCTTTAGTCTTTGATTAATGGAGGACATTGTAGGAATGTTACATTGTTGGTGGCTGTACATGTTTGGGGAAGGCAGTTATTACTTGAAATAATAGGATATATTCAACCTTGATTTTATTATTTTGTTACATAGGTCTAGAGTGATCTTTAAAATAATGCTAATTAATACTTGCTACTGAGGGTAGGCATTCCAGAGTGATCTACACAATGCCACAGTTACTTGTATGTCTTTCCTATCTGAGTGATAAGAATATAAGTTTTCCCAGCCCTGTGGCAAACAACTGTAATAGCTATTAATAAACGTTTCCAGCCTTTGTTTCTTAACCTACTTGTACTGGTCTACTCTACTGACTATCAAAGATGATTATCCGTAAGTCTTTAAGGCTCTCTCTCTCTCTGTGACCTTCCTTGGTCTCTTAATCTTTTCCCTATCAACTATAATCGCCTGTCTCTTTAAAAAAAATAGGCCCATTTCCACAACTCAGAGAATGCACAAAACCAAATCTGTGCTTTTGTGCTGCAGCTGTGTGCAGGCAGTAATCTGTGAAATCCTTAATGGCCACCTTATCCCTCATCTTTCAGAGACCGTTGACTTATATGTAGGACCTTAAAGTCTATTTAAGGCACTGCTCCTGTTTGTTTCATTTATTTAAGTTAAGAACCCAAATCTGATTCTTGTCCCTCTATAGATGATAGACGTATAAAAATTAATGGTGTCACATTCTTCTATCATCTGCACAATGAACAAAGCATAGTATGAAAAAAATCTTCTTCCTAAACTATGTCCCATTACAAAATTTACATCACTATGAGAGGACCTAAGTTTTCTTTTCCCCTTGGGTTATTTATTTAAGGAAAGTGCTTGAATATGCCGTGAATAGTCTTGTCTCTAACTTAACATCTTTAGGAACTACAATACCAGCAGTAACAGGTAAGTGGGTTTCCTTATATGATCATACTTGATTGAGATGTTGTTGTTGATACCAAAGAATAATTCTGACTCAAGCTCAAGCTTAATTTCACACTTTAAGAACAGTAAGTGCACAAAATTAGGGTGCTATTTCTAGAATAATAAATCTTGAAGTTCACCAAATTGTTTTAAATTTATTTATCATAAGACAAAGTACAGAACTCCTTAAACATGCTTAAAACTCAAATATATTGAATTAACAGAGATCATTCTAGATCCCCCCTTATCTAAGCATCATTAATTTGGCCATTTTGCAAGGGACTGATCATGATGTATGGCAGGGAAAAGATTACCTGTCCAGGTTGACTTGATGGAAGAAAACCAACACAAAAGATAGTGTGTGGGGGCTGGTGAGACAGTTCAGTGGCTAAGAGTGCATATGGATACCACAGAGGACCTGATTTTGATGTGAGCACGCCTGTAGGATGGTTCACAACTGCCTGTAAGTCCAGGTTCAGGGGACACGATGCCCTCTTCTGGCCTCTATGGGCACCCAAACACACATGGCATACACAATTAATACACTCACAAATACATATAAACAGGAAAATAAACCTTTTAAAAGAAATAGAGTGTAATTGGGGAAATCAGCTGTGAAGAAAGGAATAGTTTTTGCCTCCTTTGTCTCAGTGAAATCATAGAATATAGCACTCAGTTTCACTTCTCTGATAGAAAAAGCTTATCCCAGTAGGAATGCATCATGCTAGAAAATATCACGCTTAGATTTGTGATGTCTTTATAGTGAACTGATTTAAGCAGAAGGGAACACAGCTACTATCCAAAACAAAGAATTCAGTAGATAAGGACTTTGAAAAATTTTGTATCTACAAGCATTTATGTTTTAGAACTTGAGACTGCCTCATGGAAAGTTTCCATTTCTTAGAATAATGAGGCAGAAACAGTTTTGGCCTCAGGCAGGTCCAGGGAAATCAAATCCACCCACCACCTAGATCTTTAGATCCACAGCACACAGTGAGTTTCATGCCCAGCAGCCTGATGCGCCTTAAGGGAGCAATTCTCCAAATCTCAGGTAGAAAACCACTGCTATAGGAGAGGGAGAATGGCTGGGGGGAATCTCCTACAAGTAAAAGTGGCCATTACTTTCGCAAGCACAGCAATGGTGCCATCTTCACAGGTGTGGGAAAGGGAGAAAGCGGTATAGGGCCTGCTTGTTTTCCTAAGAGACTAGCTTACATTCTGTGGGCTGTCTAGAAAGCCAGTCTGGTAAGGAGGCTGTATGAATGACATCACTTCATTTCTACCCACTGTTCAATACAGTAGCTATTAGCCACTTTACAAAGAAAGTTGCTCAGCCTCATTAGCCCCGTGTCATCTTGTGACTACCATGTTGCACAAACCAGATAGAGCATTTACATCAAAAGAAAGTACTGGGTCTGATGATTCAGTAGCAGAGCACTTGCCTAGTATGTGTGAGGCCCTAGGTTCAATCCCCAGTGTTCATATTGCCCTTCAAGGCTGCTGTGAATATGATGATATGAGGACAATTGTCTAATCCTGTTAATAAAACATAGTGAAAATCTGATAGATGGATTCAACCATCAATTAAAAAAGAAAACAAGAAGCTTAAAATTTTTTAAATATGCTAATTATAAATATATTTGGTATCTTCATGCATTTGGACTCAACAAGAGTCTTAACATACTCAGCTTTTAATATCATAACATACAGTACAGATATTATACCTGCCATAGTACCACAGTAGAACAATAAATATGACCTTTCTGAGTTTCTATAGTATGCCTGTTATAGTTGTATATACTATTACTCCAGATTAATTTTTGGATTAAAATATATTATTATTGAAGTCCATAATATTTATGCTATTTGTTAGAGAAAAACATCAACAAAATGATATGAACTTTTTGTGACTAAAAAGCTTGCAAAAATATTATTATTAAATTAAGAAAACCTAAATTTCCTAGATGAGACACTCCATTTAAGTACTGCTGTAATAATGGAAATATTATGTGATGATTCATACTGGTTGTATGACAGGATCTAAATCACCTAGGAAACAAACTTCTAGGCACATCTGCAAGAGCATCTCCACAGAGGTGTAACTAAGGTAGAAAAACCCATCCTGAATGGAAGTGATACATACTATTCCATGGACTGTGGCCCAAACTTAATAAAAAGGAGAAAGTCAATGAAACACCAGGTTTCATGTCTCTGTGATCCATGACTGAACACCAGGTGACCAGATATCTCATGTTCTTGCCACTGCGATTTCCCTACCATGACTGATTGTACCCTTAAACTGTGAACCAAAATAAGCCATTCTACTTTAATGCTTCTGTCAGATATTTTTCACAGAAATGAAGCAGAAAATTGTTACCAGGAATGGGGATGATGTTGTGATTAAACAAATCATGTACTTCATGGGGTTTTGGCATTGATTTGTGGGAGGAATGTGGTAGAGTTTAAAACAGAAGCCTAGTGAAGTCCTAAAATGTTCATAGAGCTTAATAGGTCATTCTCCTGGGAGTTTGAAAGACCAGAATGCCAACATGGAAGCAGATAGTGGAGGTCCAGTTCAAAAGGCCTTAGAAGGGAACGAAGATTCTACTGGGAACCAGGATAGAGTTGGTGCATGTAAAATTCTTATAAAGAGTCTGGCTGCATTCTGACTGTATGCTGTGAACTTGGATGAAGCTAAATTCAAAAGTAGTGTTTTTGTTTGGTGGAGGAAGTCCAGAGACAGGATAGCGTTCAGGCCACGGCATAACTACTGCTCACTAATTTCACTTAGGTGTACAATGAGAAAGTGGAGCAGAAAGATCTGAAAAATGTACAACTTGCTGAGAAAGAAAGCATGAGTGAGGTTAGTTACAGACAAGGCTTGCACTGAGAAAAGAACTATGATTGCTAAGCAGATGAGCACTATTAAAGAGACCCCTGTTATACTCTAAGACAATAGAAAAGGTCCCTAAAGCGCAAGAGCCTACCTTTCAAAGGTTCTAACTTGTGAAAAAATGCAAATTCACTAGAAAGGAGAGAAACTGAACTCCAAACAATGCCGAAGAGGATTTCTGATCAAAAACTACTGCCTAGGAAAGTACTTTCTGAATTTCAGCTGAAGGCACACAGAAATGTGACAAAGGGGACCACACTACATCTCATGATGGCAGCAGATTTTGGCAGAGCCATGCACTTGGTGCTGGTTTGGCAGGTATGCAAAATTCAAGAGTTCTGGAGGTCAGGAGGCTTGCATCAAGATTCCAGAAAGTCACTGATAGAAGGAAATGTGTGACCGCGTCTGATGTCCTGCCATGGAAGCCTGAGAGAACACTGCATGAAGGTGAAGCTTAGATCACAGTAGAAACACTGAAGTGTTGGAGATGTCAGGACCAAGAGACATCCATCAAGGAAAGGGGCAGACAAACAGTGGAACAAGTCTAAAAAAAGATAGACTGTGTGTGCTTCAGACAACAGAGCTGGGGTGGGGGGGGTTGTGGAAGGCTGTTCGAGTCCAGGTAATTCTTCCAGAAACCTCAGATGCCAAACACAGAGTGATAGGATGTGGTGTTCATGCTGTTGGGTTTTAGCCTTGCTTTGGCATGACCTTCTTTGCTATGCCCCCATTCTCCCTTTCAGAGCCGAAATGTTCACTTTGTACTATTGTTTGCTGGACGTATGTAACTGTGTTTCCACATTATAGGGCCTGACAGTTCAGAGATTGCCTGAGTCCAATAAAAGATATAAGAACTGTTAAAATACTGGGAACATTTAAAGAGGCATTGATGTGTTTTGCATCATGAGATGAATGTGGGACTTCAAGGACCAAAGGTGGAATGGTTTGATTTGGACATGCTGTATTTATGTGTCCAACTGACAAGGGATGGATTTGTGGTGCTTAATCGTAATTGCTAACTTGACAAGATATAGATCACCTAGGAGAAAGACCTCTGGCTATGTCTGTGAGGGGAATCGCCAAAGTGGTTTAGCTGAAGAAGGAAGAGCTAGCCTTGAATGAAGGTGACATCATCCCATGGATTAGGGTCCCAGGTTGAATAAAAGGGAGAAAGTAGATGAAGTTGCAGCTTTCTGGTGTCTGTGATTCCTGAGGGACAATGTGACCAGCCAACTGATGATTCCGCCTCTCCCTGGCATCACGGACTGTGTTCCTTCAAATGATGCACCAAAAGAAACGCTTCCAATTATAAGTGAGTAGATGCCATGTGCATCTTTCTGAGTCTGGGTTAGCTCACTCAGGATGAGCTTTTCTAGTTCCATCCATTTGGCTGCAAATTGCATGATTTTGTTGTTTCTGTTAGCTGAGTAGTATTCCATTGTGTAGATGTACCACAGTTTTTTTATCCATTCATCAGTTGAGGGACATCTGGGTTGTTTCCAGTTTCTAGCTATTACAAATAAGGCTGCTATGAACATAGATGAGGAAATGTCCTTGTGGTTTGGTGAGGAATAATGTGGATTTTAGCAGTATAGTACAGGATTACTATTCTACAACTAACACACCAAAAGGAACAGGAACATAGACTTTGTTACCTCTTAATGGGACACTTTGCCCTAGTGGTGCTGCCATGTAGGCCTCCAGTATATGAAGAAGGTCTTAGCCCTCATATGTCTGCTGAACTGGGGCAGGGGCCTGATATGTAGGGACACCCCACTCTGGAGGAGTAGGATAGGAGGGAGAGAGGGTAGAAGGTGGAAGGGTGGAACTGGGAGGGATGGAAAGAGGGCACTGTGATGGAGATGTAACTTGAAGTAATAAATAAACATAAAAAAATAAATGTTTCCATCCTCAATGCACTCGTCATAGCAAGAAAAGTATCTGATACACATTATCATTTTATATTATATGGTAGCACTTTTTCTGAACTTCTTGTTTTCTAAGGAGTTGTAAAGTATGTGTTCCACCTAGCCCATATAGCCAGGCTTTGTAAGATTACACAAAGATCAGAAACTACAGGAAATCATCCCTGGTTGGAGAAAGACAGGAGTTAGTAATGTCACCAAGAGCCTATGGTGCTGGTTTCCTTGTGAAACAGAGTTGGGGATGGACAACAGGTATAAATGCCTTACAACATGGATGGCCTCCACCGGTCCTTCCATAATTGAAATTTCTGCTACTTGAGGCTTCATCACCTCCTCACTGCTCTACCAGAAATAGCAAGAAAGCCCTCAACCTCCCATCTCTCTACCTCCTGATCAGTTGAACCCATTAGGAACAGAG
This sequence comes from Lophiomys imhausi, assembly GCA_907164525.1. Taxonomy (NCBI): domain Eukaryota; kingdom Metazoa; phylum Chordata; class Mammalia; order Rodentia; family Muridae; genus Lophiomys; species Lophiomys imhausi. The sequence goes on along the minus strand of CAJQZJ010032054.1, from coordinate 5,261,064 downwards.
AGGGCAGGGGTGTGAAATGTGACTTCAGTGAGTTATAAAAGAACAAAAAATTGGGATGCAGAGATGTGATACAGAGCAAACCACTGAGTGCCCAGCTCCTTGAGTGAGATTGATTCTGCCTCCATGGGGTCACTAGGCAACATGGATGCCAGCAAATGCCACTGCAGTAAATTCTTGGCAAGGTAAAAGGTAGTAAACTGAGACTAAGCTTAGGAAAGAAATACAACAAAATTTAAAACAGAGGTGAAACATAAATTGGAATCTAGGTGTTAGGTGTCCAGTGAGTGAGTATTTGGGCGGGAAAAGAGATATCCAGAGAGAGGAAGTGACTTTTTGTCTGTGTTTGTTTTACGACACATGCACTAGTGCCTTCTGCATTCAAGGCAACTGCTCTACTGCTGTGCCACAAACCCCAGTTCCAGTCTTGTTTTGTTTACATGCTTTTCTAAAATGTAAATTTCAAAGACAGTTGGATTGGATAACATCCAGAGGCCTTACAAGGAGAAATCTTTGGCAAGAAGCTGAAGTCAGATTTAATTTGAGTTTCTTCAAAAGTGGCAGTTCTTTTGTAACATATTAGCCAAACCTTTTAAAGATTTCCCTTTTTAAGGTTAGCTAAGGTCTTCATGAATACCCCCCACATTAATACAATTTTGTCTCTTTATACTTGAAGTGGCCACTAGTATACTTCCCTTCTCTCTTTCTCTTTTAAGAAGGTCTACCTGCAGCATCTGGTAGATCAGCTCCATGGAAAGCCCAGGTTAAATTCCACTGAGGTTGCACTTTGAAGAAGCGTAATTTGTGGTAGTGCTGTCTCCCCTGCAAGAGAATATGCCTGGATAGTTGGCATTCACATTCTCTGTCTCAAATTGCTTCTAAAAGCATTATTCTGTACGGAATGACAGAAATCCCTGAGGTTGCTGGATCAGGACTGAAAACCACCATGGGACTCAGATGCCAAGCAAAGTGACCTTGAGTCCAGGGTTCGCTATGAACACAGAAACCTTGGGGACTTTATCTGTAAAGTAAGAAGATCCAGATAGTTGATTTCGAAGGCCCCTTTCAGCTCAGATAAGGTAAAATGTTTTGAAAAAGCTTTCTAAAATGTTTGAGTCAAAAAATGTATGTGGGAAAATGCACTATGGAATTTGCTCTCAGTGTATTCTACTTGAAATGTCAGCATTCTCTCTGCACTTTGGAATATCTGTTTATTTTGTTATTTTTAATGGAAGCTATGAAATATTAGTTGACATATATTATACTATACATTAGACTTCTAGGTCTTAGAGAAATGCCTTGATCTTTTAGAAGGCAAAGAATACAGTCAGGTGAAAAGCCATCTTAACTAGTCTGCTCTTTGTGGTATATCAGGAGCAAAAAAAAAAAAAAAAAATTGGATTAATCCTTATTGACTAACTTCAGACTGTTCTGTATTTGCATGACACTGGACACATTTATTAGTGGTTTTGTTTTTTATTTCTTTTTTATTAGATACTTAGGACGAGATTAACCAAAATCTTCAGTTCACAACACTCTATTGTCACAAATTATCATGCACTTTTGTCTTTTTTAAATTTCTTTCTTTTTTGTAAGTTATATTAAATATTTTTTATTTAAAGTATATCTTTCTCCCCCAACATCTTCCCCTTTTAGTCTGATAAAAGGCTCTTTTTCTTATAAAAATAAATATATAGCAAAATAATAAGAACAAGTAGGCAACAATAATGAAAATTATAAGGTATAATATATATTCCCAATGTCCAGTCCATATGTATTTGGCAACTAATAATAATATTCTATCATCTACCTATCTCAATGAGTTTAAAGTTCTATACCTAACTCAGTTTCCATCCTAATTTGCATTACCAACTTAAAAACATCTTCTTAGACCTAGAACATCCTTTTAATTCCTAAACAACTTAAAACTTAACTGTGAGACTATAGCTATCTAGTCTTCAACCACATCAGAGACTTGAGAAGGATAAATATATCTGAATAAACAGAAAGTGCAGAGCTAGCAGCTTCCAAAACTAAAACTGACAGACAACTGGCTGTCTGAACAGTCCCCAATTTCTCTCTATAACATTGGAGCATCTATCTTCAGCCATTTGGTCCAGTATTTCTGACAGTTTAGTCTCCTTCTTAATTTACTCTTTTTTTTTCTTTTTTTTTTTGACTTATTTTTGATGTTAAAAAATAACCTGTATCTTATCTGCGTCTGAAGCAATGGCTCTGAAGTTAAGAGCACTTGCTGTTCTTGTTCAGGACTAGAATTCAGTGCCCAGCATGCATATGGTAGCTGTGGTGGTTTGAATGAAAAGGCTCCCATAGACCCACAGGGTGTGGCACTATTAGGAGGTGTGGCCTTGCTGGAGTAGGTGTGGCTTTGCTGGAATAGGTGTGGCCTTGTTTGAGGAAGTTGTCACTGGGTGTGGGCTTTGAGGTTTCAGAAGCTCAAGCTAGGCCTAATGGCTCACTGTCTCTTGCTGTACCTTCAACCTGATGTAGAACTCTCAGCTACCTTTCCAGCACCATGTGTGTCCAAATTCCACCTTGCTTCCCGCTATGATGATAATGGACTAAACCTCTGAAACTGTAAGCCAGCCCCAATTAAATGTTTTTCTTTCTAAGAGTTGCCATGGTCATGGTGTCTCTTCACAGCAATAAAATCCTCACTAAGACAGTGACTCACAACTGTCTGCCTGTAACAATAGCTCCAGAGTAACCAATACACTCTTCTGGCCTCCACAGGTGAGTCAACATCATGTACATATACATACAGACACATATGTGCATGCATGCACATAAATAAAAGTGAAATACATCTTTAAATCAAAAACAAGCTGACCTTCATCTAGACTAGTTTTTTTTTTTTTTGGTTGTATTGTTCTTACTCACACAACAAGCTGTTACCAAGAATAATCTATGTCATCCTGTTATTCTTGAGAACATACCTTACTCATTTTCATTGTCATCAATTGTGGGACTCTACTATAACTTGTTTCAAATTAATTCAGTTTCCTCTGGATTACTATATTATAAATATTACTATTACAATTGTCTTCTTTATGTTTCTTGATGCAAGGTGTAAATTTTTAACTAGCCATATGACCAGGGATGGATTTCTGGGTGTGTACATGTCCAGATTTCTAAGCTAACATGAAAATAATCTTCAGCAAGGTTGTGCTGATTTAAATTGCTACCAGTAATGAGCATTAAAACCCACTCCTCCAAGCCTCAGAAACACTGTGTTTCTCCCTCTTCTTCTAGCAGAAGCCTCACAAACACTGTTTCTCCCTCTTCTTCTAGCAGAATATATGCAACCCTGTAGGTCACCTTGCATGTTTCTGATAACAATGGCATTCTTTCTTTTTTGTTTTGTTTCTTTTCTTTGATACAGGATCTCACCATGTACCCCTGGCTGTCCTGGAACTCACTATATAGACCACACTGGCCTCAACCGACAAGAGAGGTCTGCCTGTCTCTGCCTCCTGAGTGATGAGATTAAAGCTGTGCACTACTCCAGGATTTAAGGTTTTTTTTTTTACAATATTTATTTATTCACTCAACTGCTTCCTTTCAGCAGGATGGCAAATGATAATTTTGTTTGTAATCTTATGAACACCAACCACCCCTGGACTTTCTGGGTTCTTCTGCTGTTCAGTTTATTCACCTTATAAAGTTGCACACTTTGTTGTTAATTTTCACACTTCCTAAACTCCTGGTCTCTAGCACAAGTTTCCCACCATTGGCCATTGGCTTATTCAGATATACTTTGTCCTTGAGACCCTTATGCTGTCTTATTAGAAAGTTTTGAAAACTATTACATTATATTATTAACAATATATAATATTTAACATATTATATTGTTTATTATTATATAATATGTACAATTATATTTAATAACAATATAATATATTATTTAATTATATACAAGAAATTATATTATATAATTTTGTTTGTGATCGTATGAACATAATAATAATACATTAACAATATATAATATATTATATATTAGCATATAACATTAAATGTCTTGTTATAATAGTTCATAAATGAATATCAGAAAACTGAGTTCATTTTAACCCTCCCAAGTCCCCTCCTCTTCCCACATAAATGGTCCCTTTTTCCTCATAAATAATCTCCATTCTGCTTTCAGGTCTATATAAACTTTAGAATCTCCCTGGGAAAATGTCTGGATTTTACTGCAGCAGCATTAAGCCTATAAATCTAATACCCACCAGGTGGATATTTGTACTATGGCCATAGGCTACATCTCCATTCATTAAGGTTTTGTTTAATGCACCCCAGAAAAGTTTTTAGACACTCATGCACAAAAGTTGTAAAATTCTTGACACAATTATTTTTATCTCCATTCTGATTTTACATGTAAATGGTGTATTCCAAATATACATATATATATACACATTTTCATAGGCCTATCTTCTAATTGTTTGCTGAGGGTATATAGAATTATTATTTGCCTTTGCATATTGATCCTATCTCCAATTTAATGAAATTGGGCTCCTTTACTGAACCATTATTTCTCCATCTATGAACTGCCTGTTATATAGAGTTGCTATGGAGATGAAATGAGAAAAAAAAGTTACTGCCAGCCCAAAGCATCTTCCAGGCATGCATTACATATAACTTATCATCCACTTTTCTGTTGCTCTGATAAAGAACCATGACCAAAAGCAACTTCTGGAAGAAAGAGTTTGTTTTGGCTTACAGTTCCAGAGGGATAAGTGTCTATCAGGGCAGGGAGGCATGACAGCAAGCAGCATTCACAGAGGCCGGAGCAGGAGGCTGAGAGATCAGCCCTGAAAGTGAAGCAGAAAGAGGGATCTAGAACTGGGAACAAGGCTCTAATTTCTCCAAGCCCACCTCCCAGAGACACACTTCCTTCAGCCGGGAGACACAGAGGAAGAAGGTCATACATAATGAATCCTAGTACTACTTGGTTTATCAACACCTCGATTTTTTTAATTTGATATATAATTATTGTGCTATGTTAGGTTAGTGAAATGCAAAGTAGATGGTTCAATAACATTTATTTTAATACCAGAGAAAACAGAGGACATCACTAAGAACGACAGTTGCAATATAACAATTTAATAACTGTTAACATGCTATAAAAATAGAAAATTCACAATTTTTATGTTTATTTCTTTTTAGTGAAAAATTGATGACTTATTAACTTATGCTTTTAATGCACTTCCATTATATATAATAAAAACTAAATTTATTGATAAAATTTGAGCCATAAGATTGCACATATTTCTTCTTTCTTTCTGTCTTCATTTCCTCCTTTCTTCTTCCCTCTTTATTTTTCCTCATGCTCTTCCTGTATTTCTCCCCTCACTTCTTCCCTTCCCTCCCTCTTATCCATGACAAAATTAAAACATGATGAGTCTTCAATTATACTTTTGAGGATAATGTACAAATGGTTGTAGATAGTGCATCAAAGACTGTTCATTACTGTTGAGGCTTGACTATGAAATGTCTTCTTCGGGTGCAGGTGCCTGAGCACTTGGTCTTCAGCTGGTAACACTGTTTTGGGAAGTTGTGGGCCTTTTAGGAGGTGGAGTCTACTGTAGGAAGTAGGACATTGGAAGGTTGGAGCAGATATTGAGAATGAGAAACTGGCCAACTGTGGTAGAAGTTAGGTCTCTTTAGTGAAATTAGTAGGCAGTTCAGATTAGCATCTGGCAGCCCATAAAGGAGATCTTGATGTCCCTTGAACTTGGGCCAAGATGGACAGAGCACAGTTGAGGCCACAGTTCTGTGAACTGCCCTGTTAAAGGGGTGTGGCAAAAGAACTGAGCAAGCCACACAGATGATGTCGGTTGCCATGGCAACAGGACTGCTGGAAATCATGAGAGACTTTGTGGACCCTCTGCTAAGGATCATGAGATAATGTGATATATAAGCTGGAGAACTCCACATGGTCTCACTCTACCCCTCCTGTCCTCACCAACTAAGAAGTCGCACTAGAAAAGTGCATAGCAAGGTATTGTTAGCATTTGGCCTGCATGGATGGAAAGGTATCCTGAGACTCATGAACCCAGGAACCACACAGCTCTGAGGAGAAAGGGTATCCCCAATGAAAGTGTTATAGTTCTGAAGAAAGTATCCTGGGACTCATGAGCCCAGGAACCACACAGCTCTTTTAGATGGGACAATGTCCCAGTGAAAGGGCATCCTGAGGCATGGGAGCCCAGGAACCACACAGCTCTGAGAGGAGGCTTCCTCAGCAGAAATGTTGCAGCTCATAGAGGAGAGTTTTCTCAATTCCAGTTGACTGAGGAGCCTGAGACTGAGCCCTGCTCCTTCTCCAGCCATTGCAAGCTCGCAGGGGAGGGTTTCTCCAACCTCAGCTGAGCATTGGAGCCAGAGCTCTGTTTCTTCTTTGCTTCTTCTTCTCTTCTTCATTGCTTCTTGGCTTCTTCCCAATGAAAGAGTCTCAGCAGACAGCAAATCTCAGAGGAGAGATTTATTGGACAGTCTGGGGTGAGGAGGGAATCCAAGGTGTGCCTAGCTCTGTTCCCGGGAGAGGGCAGCAGCAATTTGAGGAAAGTGCAGGGCTAATGGGGTTTCTTGAGGGGTGGAGCTTTCTAGGGCAGGGATTTCCAGAGTGGGGATTGGTGGACTTTCAGGTCCTAGGCTTGGAGAGCTCAGGGATTGGAGGGCTTTCCTGTGCTGGGATCAGTGCGTTTCCTGCTCAGGAATTGGTAGGCTTCTTTTGTTCAGACTTTTCACCTTAAATTAGCATAATCTGGGATGGGTCTGATTGAGGGCCTGAAGATGACCTTTTTAACAGTTAACAGAGTTTGTAAATAAATGTTGTGACAGAGAGGTCTGGTTGGGGTAGGGGGAGGCTGAGCTGCTGGAGCTCCTCAGGCAGGTGTCTAGCCACTTTCCTGCCCTGAGGGTTTACAGAGATTACAAAGTTGCCAAGATTGCAAAGGGAGTCCTTGCCAGGGAAGTCTTTCCCTGCAGCCTGAATGGCTGACAGAGACTGGAGTGGAGATGCTGCCTCTGCAGACAGCTCCTTTGATGGCCATAGGCTGAGTAAGGAAAGGTGTGATCTCCATGGACAGCTCCTGAGGCAGAAGGCTGAGGCAGGAAAGTTGTCATCACCGTTGACAGCTCCCCTAGTCAGACAGGAGCCGCCATTTTGACTGCTCCAGCCTCACAGGAGCACCACGCTTGCTTTTGTGGAGTGCAGCTCTGCTCGGGGACTTTACTGACTCTTGGGGGTGGGGGGGGCATGGAGGACAACTTTAATGAATCGCTGCTGCAGCTTCGATAATGGCCGGAGTGGCTGCATTGGGACTACATTTATGCCATTAACAGAATTTAGGCTGTGGCACCCCAAGCCAAAGGCATGGCATAAAACCTGTTGAGAGTTCCTTCAAGGTGTCTGTCTTGGGGCCCCAGAGTGTCAAAAAGGTGAGCAAAGTGGGTGCCGGAGTTCAAAAGCGGCTCAGAGTCTTGCTGCCACAGCTACAGGCTGCTCCTCTTGCTTCTGTCTTGGCTCTTTGCTTCTCTTGGTGGACTGTGTACATTTCATTGTATGCCCTCCTTTAAGTTGTCCTGAAAAGTATTTTGTCACAGCCACAAGAAAAGTAACTTAAGAGCAAAGTTACCTTTCCTCTGGGAGTCAAGACTGCAGGTGATGTCACCTTAGATGAACTCATGGCCTCACATGTATAAAGGTCATATATTCAAAATCTTGCCATCAGTCTGTAATAGAGACATGTCACACCCTAACATTAGTAACATCTTGAAACTTTAAATGTTCATGCTGTTGTGTTCCAAAGTATTCAAATATTAACTATGACCTGCTGCCTTAAAGGCACACATTTAGAAGGACTTTTTAACATAAGTGCATAATATTCCCTGGACTAGAGAAGAACAGTGTAATAAAGTGTGTGAACACACACTTACAAGTCCAATGTGGCTCCAATAACTTGGAATGAGGCTTTCCTCTAAAATTGTAGACACACATTCCTGAAAGGTAAATATCCACCCTAGATAAGCTAGAGGCTTTGCAGATTTCATCTTTTACATGGTTATTGTCAAATGATCTAATTTAAAGGTTAGACAATGAGCAATCCAACTTACTAAATTCACTTTCAAGTGTTGGCTCTTTTTTATCATTAAAACTTTTCTAATCTTTGTCCTCAAACAAGAGCTACTTCTTGGAGGAAAATAAACACAATTCTTAGTAAACAAAACTCCAGACCAAAACAAAAATGTTAAACATAATATTTTCAGTAGTAAAATACCACTAGTTGACATTTGACAAGAACAATCCTACTTTCCGAAAAATAAATGTGGATATAGAAAAAAATATTCTTAACCCCTCCATTTTTTTTCTTTGCTTCTAAATTTTTACTGCAATCTTCAGGGCTAGTGTTGTTTTTAATCACATATCCCTGTAAAATCACAATGGATCGGTTTTTGTCTAGGTATAAGTAGCAGTTTTGAAAAAACCCAGTATGGGACTTTTCTGCAATCCACAACTCTTAAAACTCATCTTTTCTCCCTTCCATTTCCTTCCCTTATATTGGTAAAATATTCAGTGGAAAACATTGCCTGTACTTAAGAATAGCAAAAGATATGCTCAAGAATTAACATCTTCACACAGTGGCTTTACAATTTTAGGAATATTTTACATATAAAGAACAACCATGAACTATGAGGTATTTTGAACACTGATTTAGAAGATGCTGTAAGTTACCAGGGATGAGCTAGAGTTCAGAATTTTCAAAAGGATAAACCAGGCATAGTGGCACATGCCTTTCATCTCAGCACTTGAGAGGTGGAGGCATTGGAATCAGAAATTCAAAGTCATCCTCATCTATACAAGCTTAGACCCCTGGACTAAGTGGTGTGGATATGGGGGAGACTAAGAAATTTTCAAATAAATGGAAGCAGAGTTCCTTGCCATGGAGATATCTCCAGTGAAAATTAGTGCTTTCTCCCCATCACTCCAAGATTGTGTGTGTGTGTGTGTGTGTGTGTGTGTGTGTGTGTGTGTGTGCCTGCACGTGAATATGCACCCACCCACAAGCCACAGTATGGTTATGGAGGTCAGAGGACAACTTGTGGGAGTCAATTCCCTCCTCCCACCATGAAGGTCCAGGGATTGAACTCAGATCATCCGACTTGGTGACAAGTGTCTTTACTCACAAAGCCATCTCCATGGCTCTGATTATAAATTCTTCAAGCTAATTCCAATATACGCAAGAGCCCTTGACACATAACTGAATATTTTATGGATCATCTCAGAGATTTGATTTCTCTGTCTTTGGATATATTTTACATTTAGTACATACTCACATTTCTGGGAATATGTAACGCTATTTGTGAACCTAACCTATGTTCATCCAAACAGTCCTTCAAGACTCAACAGAGCTGACATTGTGTGCCACAAATAAAGGTTTGTCGTAACTGATGGTTAGTTATGTCCTTGATACTTTGGAAGAAAAGGATGAGAAACGATCTGAAAGAAAACAGTGTTGATTTCTCAGGAGTAAAAGTTAAAATGTCTCACACTGTCCCTAGTTTTATCTGATCTGACTTTAATTTCAAATTAGCTTAAGTCTGTTTGGATATGTGGTGCTCAGTTAAAGAATAACAGCTACCTAAGACATGTGTGAATGTAAGGCTTGATGAAGCCTCCACCCTGTTTCTCTTTCTTGATGGCTGACATTTCTGGTGTTTAGGAGGATGATCTCTAGTCTACAGTTCCCTCCTCAGAAAGGTTGCCTGATATCACCAGCATCCATTTAGAGCAGACCCAGTGTTACATACTCAGTGCTAAGTTTTGAAAACATTACATTATAAATATTTATGGATTTTTTTTGTTCAAAAAATAAAAGTGAAGGACTGGAGAGACGGTTCAGTCAATACAGTAAGTACTTGCAATACAAGCATGAAGACTTGAGTGCAGATCCCCCTAACCCACATACACACACACACACACACACACACACACACACACACACACACAAAACCCAGATGTGGCAGCCAACTTCTGTAGTCCTAGTACTGAATCAGGAGGATCCCTGGGGCCAGCCAATCTGAATGAATCAGTCTATTCCAGGTTCGCTGAAACAGGTTCACTCTGTTCCAAAAAGTAAGATAAGGTCTCTATATATGTATGCATGCAAACACACATCAAACACGCAGTAAATAAAGATTTATAGCACACTAAAAAAAGATATCTATTTTGGAGGCCTGGAGGGATGGTCCAGTGGGCAGAGGCCTTGCTGTGTAACCATGAGGACCTGAGTTCAAATTTTAAGCATCCACATTAAAAAAACAAACAAACAAACTGGGCACAGCCATACATGTTTGTCACTCCAGCACTAGAGGGCTGGTGAGGGCAGGGGCAACAGGTGCATCCTGGGAGCTTCCTGGCCTACCAGATCAGTCAAAATGGAAGGCTTCGGGATTGGTGAAAGGCCAAGGGGATATGCTGAAGAGCAATGAAGGAAAATATCCAAATGTCTTCCTCTGACTGACCTCTGTTTGCCCACACAGGCACCTACACCACAAGAAATATATTTACAAAAGTAGTTATTTCACCAAAAAACAGTCTACAATAGCAATTTTCTATTTACCTATCTCATTTTTCTCTCAACTGTGTCCACATTCAATTGTTTTCTCTCTCTCCCTCCTGTCCTCCCTCCCTCCCTCTCTCACTCTCACTCCATCACCTCCTTCTGATGGAACCCAGGACCTTGGGCACACCAGATTGTGCTTTATCCCTGAGCTCCAGCCCAAGCCCAGGTCAGGCTCTTTGACATAATTCTGCTCCACTTTCTTTATCACTAAAACAGTACTCTCCCCCGCCTCTCAGAGTTTCTGTGAAAAATACACATATATACATAAAATAACATTTGCCATGCCCGGAATATGTAAATATACAGTGAAGGTCAGCTTTATGACTGCCCTGCACATCCCTCTGATTCTCGTAGCTGCCACCCTAGTCTTCCTCCTAGGATTCACCTACATATTTCTTTTAATGAAATACCATTTTCATACTTTTTTTTATACGTTTTCGCCTCTTATTGGTGTTCACTCTCTGTCTCCATGCCTTCTCCGGGTGTCTCTCAAGCCTCACATATGAAGAAGATCAGTCCTGGTTTTGGTTAAATCCAGAGTCCTCACTGTTTACAGTTTCAGCACATCAATTAGGCATTGGGGAGACAAGCAGGCAGAGGCTCTATTTTTACCCAGCAAGAATCCTCACAGTTGTCGAAGTACACTGCCCAATGGCTGACTCAGCTCCAGGCAATGGGACCACCTTCAAAAGCAGGAAGCAAGAGCTGGCTGGTGTGGTAAAAGTCCTTTCATCTTGGATGGGTTGTTCTAATTAGGAAGAAAAAGAACTTTCGAAGACAACATTACCCTGTACAGTTTTCCCTGTCCCTCATTTAGCAACACTGAGTTCTATGGCATCCTGTGGCTAGAGATGCCATGGTTGGGAGAGTATCTATCGTAGAAAAGAATGACATCACCTTAATTGGATTAGACAAGAAAGTCTCAAACTTTCCTCCTTTGCAAGTCTATTGGGGTTTGTGTTTTCTCTGAGCCTCTAAGCAAACAAAATAACAATCCTTTCCTCCTTGTAAGCAGCTTGGACCAAAAAGGTGGGGGGAGTTATTTCTAGCCCTAACAACTTAAAGCATAAATTTTTTGAATTATTATTAATAACTACAGCTTAAAAGGCAAGTGTAGTCTTGTTGGGTATTGAACTATTTCTGAAAATTTTAAACTCAGATTATATATCAATATCCCTATACACATAGATCAGAATGTAATTCAATAGAAGGGGGTCCTAGTATGTTCAAAGCTCTGAGTTCCATTCTCAGCACCAGAAAAAAAGTTCATATCCAACATTGATTTCCATGATATAGCACTTTTAAAAAAAATGTGTCAATCACAGAAAACTTTGCTTCACATAGGACACGTCAGGGGGAGGGGCGACAAAACTAAGAGTGAGACCAGTTGCAGTAACCCTGTGAATTATCAGCTTGACAGAATCTAGAACGTGGGTCTCTAGGCATGCCTGTGAGGAACTGTCTGTGTTAGTTAACTGGGGTGTGAAGAATTTCCACTGTGGATGACACCATCCCCTGCATAGAAAGGAGAAAGTGAGCTGAAACAAGTGTCTATCCTTCTCTTCTTCCTGACTGTAGATGTGATGTGACCAGATGCTTCAGGTGCCTGTTGCCTTAATTTCTCTGCCTTGATGGACCTCAAGTTCTGAACCAAACAAAAACTTCCCTTCCTTAAGAAGTTTTAGTCAGGGTGTTTTGTTTTGTTTTGTTTTTCTACAGCAACATAAGACACAAAGAATGGCCGTAATTCATAAGCCATAGACTAAACTCACTTCCAAACACACAACAGGGAAGAATGTGTTATGTCTTTAGAGTTCAGTCCGTTTTGTTTTTTGGGGTTTTGTTGTTGCTTTGTTTTGGTTTAGTTTTCGGTTTGGTTTGTTTTCTTCTTTTTGGCTCACTACTTGATCTTTCCCAACTCCTCCTGCTCCAAGAGTATTGGAAATCTATTAGCACCAAGATTGCCATGGTTCTTCTGAGGCTCATCTCCTCAATCTAGAGTCACAATTATTCTGTCTTCCAAACTAGGCACTATTCTTCAGTCCCCTCTCCCCCATAAAAAAGCTATCACTTTTCTAACTTTTAAATATGTATTTTTATTTTTTAATTACATATGTATCTGTGTGTGTGTGCACATGCACGTGCATGTGTGCCTCCAGAAGAGGTTTCTGATCGCCTAGAGCTGAAGTTATAGGCAGTTGTGACCCACTTGATGTGGCTGTTATGAAATATAATTCGGTAGCGTACCATGGCAGGTCTATGCCAAGGTATCCCCCTGAGCAACTATGACACACAACGGATCTGGTATAAGGAGGATTTTTGGGAGAGCCATGAGGGCAGAGGACAGAAAGGGGAAGAAAGAGAGTACTGGAAACAGAGGCAGAGGAGAGAGAGAGAGAGAGAGAGAGAGAGAGAGAGAGACAGAGAGACAGAGAGAGAGAGACAGAGAGAGAGAGAGACAGAGAGAGAAAGAAAGAGAACAGAGAAAGCAGGGGTGGCAGGTGGTCCTTTTATCCAGCAGCCCACACCTGGCAGGCACCTGGCAGTGGCAGGTGATGACATAAGAGGTTGCTAGCTGTGAGAGGAACTTAGTAGAATTGCCTATAAACTAACAGTGGGTGCTGGGAACTAAATTCAGATCCTCGGCAAGAGCAGTATGTGCTCTTATCACTGACTCATCTCCCCAGACCTAGGTTTATACTATCTTTAATCAATAGTAGACTTTCAGAAATCCTTTCATTTTTTATGTGAGTTGATCATTTTAAGAATTTGAATTTTAAAAAATTCCATCTTTTAAAAATCCTGCATTAAATATGAGAAAGGAGATAAATTTGGGTAACCCATGCAATATTTTCAACTAGAAGTCCCTAGCAGATTCTGAAAATAGTCAATCTTGACAAATCAAAAAGAAAAAAGAGTGTTCTGGATGTTATCATGTATGAAGAATGTGCTGTTATTAGACAACATAAAGTCATAGATCACCTACAACAAAGACTGCTGGTTTGTACATTTCAGACCGCACTAATGTCCCATGGCTGCCAAGGCACCTGCTCTTTCAGAATGTACTAATATTCACCTTCTTGTCATTATTGTGAACATCACAACTGCTCTGATTAGTGCAGGAATACTGTCTAATCCCAACTCCCTCTTCTTTCAACTGCCCACTCATTTCTTCACAATAGCTTGGTTTCTACATGGGTGTAGATTGCAAATAAGTCTTGCAAGACCACCTATGAGGTCCAAGTAATTGGCAATGGCTAAGAGTTTTGTACTTGAGTTTTAGCAACTGATTGTGTGCGTGCGTGCGTGCGTGTGTGTGTGTGTGTGTGTATGTGTGTGTGTGTGTGCATGCCACTAAAAAAGTATACTCTTTAAAACAGCTTTCCTTCTATATCCAAGTTGTCTGCTTCCATATGATTTTCATATATGTCTGTGTGTCAGTACAGTGTACATGTGTGTAGTGTATGCACACAAGTTGGTGGTGTCATACCTCAAGGAGGCCAAGGGAAGACGCTGAATGTTCTGATCTCCTTTTCCACCCTGTTCATTTTGAGAAAGTGTTTCTCACAGAACTTGGAGTTAGGCTGGCAGCCAGAGAATCCCAGCAATCCCCGTCTGCAACACTCTCATACAGTGATGAGACTACGAGCACATGCACACATGCACAGCCACCTAGCTTCTTAGTGCCGGGATCCAAATTTAAGCCCTCATAACTGCTCATCAAGTCCTTTTACTCCCTGAGATGTCTCTGTGGTGTTACATTTTAAGATATTGTGACATTATCCCATGTTTAGAAAAAGGTGTTTCTTTATTCCTGTTAAAGAATAAGACTGTGTTATGTTATTCTGGGTTGAACCATGATATATTTCTAGAATCAGTTATAGATGAAGTAATATCACATTTATAAGGTTCCCAGCATTCTTCCTACCTCTGTGAAGCAGTTATATTTCTCTGTAAGGGATGATATATCAGAAATCTTTACATTTTAACATCAAGTTTACAGAAACAAAGAGTTGCTTCCTTTTCACAAATGCACAAAAACTGGGTTATGCTTGGAGTTTATGGTGGAAGGAAGTGCCCTAAAGCCACCCCATTCTTTGTTCCAGTGGAGAGAGCTCAGGCTGCTGCTGAGCAGGGACATAGGTTCTGTAGACTAGCCTATGCACTTAGTCATCAGCACAACTGGAAAATTAACTTCCCCGTGTTTCAGCAGCTTCGAAAGACTTGAGCCACTCGTTCTTAAGACAGGAAGGTGTTTGTATACATGAAAAAAAAAACAGGATAAAAAATGGATGAGTTTTTTGTTAAGATTTATTTTGTTTTGAAGTATGTATATATGTGTCTCTGTAAGTTGGAGAGTTTGTGAGTGAAGAGCCTATGGAGGCCAGCAGAGGGCATCGGATCCCCTGGAGCCAGCATTACAGGTGATTCCGAGCCATCCATCTGACATGAGTGGTGGGGCCTGAACCTGGGTCCTTTTCAAGAACACTACAGGGTTCCTAACCACTGAGCAATCTCTCTAGCTCTGGTGGACAGACTTTTAATTGGAAAAGTCAATCATTATATATTATTTCTTCCCAAGGTCGTGTGTGTGTGTGTGTGTGTGTGTGTGTGTGTGTGTGTGTGTGTGTGTACCATCTCTCCAGTTCCTATATCCTGGCCTTAAAACCCCTTTCAAATTATACTTGTTCTCTGAAGATAGCAGTTCATTATTCTCAAAATAAATTCCCAGATTGTCTAAGTTGGAGAAAGTTGTGTTTAAGTTTTAAACAAAATTTCACATGCACACACACAGGATTGTTTTGCAAAATTTTCCAATAAGAGCTAGGCTACCATATGTGAAAAGTTCCCTGGTACTTTACTGAGACTCTTCAAAATTCTGTATAATATGTTGGTTTCTTAATATGCATATTAAAATTCAGATTATTTTATAACTATGTATGTGCACTTTCCATACTGATTCACCTCCTGCTGGAGGTTGTAAATTTTTAGAGGCATAAACCAGGATTCTCCTTAGTCAATAAAACTGCAACATCTGCATGTTACTAAAACTATAGTAAACCCTTAAGAAATATATGCAAATATTTTTTCAAAATGCTAAGTCTTGTTTGCAAACAAAAGAAATTGATTCTGGTCATCATTGGTAATTTTTAAAATACATAAATAATGCTGACCCTACAGTATTCTCAAGACCATAGGTTAGAGAATGACCAGAAGCTAAAGTTAGCTACAGGAGGTGATTAGAAGCCACTTGTTTCCTTTGACTGAGCCTCAGGAGTGTCAGTGCAAGCCACCAACCAAACCTTGGCCACATGCCCACATGCTAGCTGCCAAACAGCCAGGGAGGGAAGTGTGGCTCCTTCCAGCAAATTCCTTCCTTGCTGTATTGGTAAGCAACCCTCTGCATTTTGTCATTGAATGATTATAAGCCAGGATGGATTCCAATTTAAGAATATAAGAATTTGAGCTGGAGAGATGGCTCAGTAGTTAAGAGCACTGACTGCTCTTCCAAAGGACCCAGGTTCAAATCCCAGCATCCACATGGCAGTTCACAGCTGTCTGCAATGGCCAAGTGTGGTGGCGCACACCTTTAATCTCAGCACTTGGGAGGCAGAGGCAGACAGATCTCTGTGAGTTTAAGGCTAGCCTGGTCTACACAGTGAGTTCTAGGACAGCCAGGGCTGTTACACAGAGAAACCCTGTCTCAAAAAAACCTAAAAAAAAAAAAAAAAACCTGAGAATTTATATATTTGACTATCCACTCATTCCATAGATCGTGTATCCAATAGAGAATATTCCTCTGAATTGGTGTGGAACCAATTTCACTTTCATGGGTATATATAGTTCATACTATATATACTTAATTTATATATAGTGGTTATATATTAATTTAGCTACATTTATTTAGTTTGCGGTGGGGCATGAGCCAAGCCTGTGGAGTTCAGAGGACAATCTGTAGAAACTGGTCCCCTCTTTTCACCATGTAGGTCCTAAGACTGAACTCAAGTTGTCAGGTTTGGTGGAAGTGCCATTGCCCACTGAGCCTGGAATATGCTTCTTACAAATGAAATTGTCATCTGTCTTCTGGGAAGCAGGGTCCCATCTGTGTAGAATGGCTGCATCATACCTGCTTTTCCTGTACAATCAGTGTCTCTATTTCCTTTTATCTGACAGTAGGATGCTACTAACATATAATTTATTACATTTCCCACAAAAGGAGTCATCATACATCTTTATGTTTCCTCTCTGTTGCATAGATGTTTGTGGAAGCTTAGACTTCTTACTGCAGCTTTACACCAGCTCAGTTTTTTTTAACTTCCAAAATATTCCAATATTTGATATAGGGAGTACCAACTTCTGCTTAAATTGTTTTTTATGAGAAACGTCTTGTGGTAAAAATCCCAGTTTATAAAAAATATATGTTTGTTTGTTTAATGGCTGCTCAAAGAAATGGTACCAGTGGTTAAAAATGATGCCACTTCATGGGTGCAGGGATGATGCCCTCTTCCTCCCTCACCTCATCCACCAGTTGGGAACACCAGTCCTGGGGTTGTGAGGGTGGGTAAGGTGACCTTGTCCCTTACTGGATATACCACTTGGGAGAAGGGGTCCTGCACCTCACCTGGAGAGCACAACAGAGCTGACTCTGGTGGGTCATAGGTGAGTCAGCCCTGAAGGTTTGAGGGCAGAAGAACTGGACCATCTTTTTGTATGCTACAGCACCTAGGAAACTGAGCCCACATCTTGACTGGGCAGCACAGTGCAGCTGACCAGACCCCAAGGGCATGAGAGCAGGAGAGCTGACCCTGCCTCTTGCCAATGGCAGCATTCGGTGGCCTAACTGGAGCAGTACTGGAAAGGTCACCCTGGTGGAGTGAATAAGGGAGAGCCGGTGGGCTGACCAACTCAGCTATCACCCAGGCCTAGATCCAGGGCTCTGAATTGACCCACCCCAAAATCCATATCATCTGTGAGTGGTTAGGAAAGGGCCAGCCCCGCTGATCCAAAGTCCCAGGATCTCCATTACTTGGGGCAACAACAGGATAACTAGGAGAAGTCCTGGTGAGGATCTAATATTGATGGTGTCACAGAATCCAGAGACCTTGAACCATACCAATGACTCATTACAATGAACATTTACAGGTGAAGATGTGTGGACCGAGGGATATATTGTGGGACACACTGTGACATACTATAACTTCCATGATGAGATGTTTTCTATGTTTTCTTTTGTGTTTGTTTGTTCGTGTGGGTTTTTTTTTTTTTTAGAAGGGGAGAGATTGTAAGGGTGAAAGGTGGATATGAGGGACCTGGGAGATCAGTGGAACTGGGTTCATGATGTGAAATTCACAGAGAATGAATAAAAAGTTTTTTAATGAAAAAAAGCAAAACAATATATATATAAAGACTTCCTATTTTCCTTACATTGCTGCTTGAATAGGCAAAGCCTTGTGTCTGAAGTAAACACAGATCTCTGTGTGTTCAGTTCTAAAAGCAAAACTCTTACGATAACAGTAAGTAGGCACCACATTCCTGCATCATTCTTAAATTCTGATTAGCTTTAATGGGAAGGAGTAAATTAATTTTCAGGAGGATGGGACCTACTCTCTTATTCTTCATTGTGCTCTTGGTGCTATACTGATCTCTGAAGTAATAAATTTATAACCTGGCAACATTTATTTACAAAATAAGGAGCTGGACTAGAACACATGAAAACATGGACTAGAGGATGTCAACCAACAAATCAACTCCTTCACGTGAAAGATGCCCCAAATTCACAACAACATTGCTGCAGTTTGTTAGAATACCCATACTATTTCTAAATAATTGCTTAACTAAAAGCAAAGTAATACTGCAAAACTTTCAAAATTGAAAACCCCTGTTGAAGAGACATCATTTAAAATGGTATAAATGTTAGATTATGTGAGAATAAACACAAAAACATTCAATATTTCACTTCATTAAAAACTTTTTGGTTAGCTGGCCATGATGACACATTACATGAACCCTCACAGGACTTCCACATGGATGCTGTGGCACACAATTGTACATACATAAACACACACACAAATAAATAAATTAATGTAATCAAAATACTTTTAAACTTTTGATTGATTTAGGCTATGTATAAGTTTTTATAATAAATACAATTTAAATAATAACTGTGTAAAATTTAATTTTGTGAGTTTCATTCATTTTTATGTGCATGAGTATTTGCCTGAATGTGTGTGTGTGTAGCATGTGCATGTCATGCCTGCCAAGGTCAGAAGAGGGATCATAACCCCTGAAACTGGAGTTACAGTCATGAGCTACCTCATGTAATGCTGAGAATCTAACTCAGGTCCCCTGCAAGAGCAACAATCACTCTTAACCACTGAGCCAACTCTCCAGTCCCTATATTTTAGATTTTTAGTATTTTCCAGCTCTGTGTTGCTCCGTATACTTCAGTAGACTTTGTCAAGAACAAGAATAATTGAAGAACCAAATCTCAGGGCCATTGTGAAGGCGTAGAGAGAGAATGCATGAAGATATTGATGTGCACAGTGAAGGCGTAGAGAGAGCATGCATGAAGATATTGATGTGCACAGTGAAGGTGTAGAGAGAGCATGCATGAAGATATTGATGTGCACATCTTGATATGACATGGGATTGTGCTTCAGCTGTGCTTCCTTCAGCTGCCTTTAAGAATAAACACACTATAAGATTCTTAGCTTATAGTCTTATATACACCTATGACCACTGACTGTAACGACATCTACTATGGAAGGTTTCAGATTTTCATAAAGCCTGCTTCAAACATGCTGTGTTAAAATCTATCAGGGACCAGTAAAATTGTCAATCAACATAGATGGAAAAACAAGATATTCCATGACAAAACTAAACTCAAACAATATCTTTGCACACATCTACAGAAGATATTAGAAGGAAATCTCCAACCCAATGAGGTTAACTACACCCAAGAACACACAGGAAGCAAATAACACCACTGCAACAAAACCAAAAGAAGAGAAGCTCACTTACACACTACTACCACCAACATCAAGATGGCATGAATGAACAATCACCAGTCATTAATATCCCTCAACATCAAGACACAGGCTACCAGAATGGACGTGAAAACGGAATCTAGCATTCTGCTGCTTAGAAGACACACCTCAGCAAAAAAGATAGGAATTATCTCAGACTAAAGGGCTGGAAAGAGATATTCCAAGCAAATGGACCCAAGAAGCAAGCTGGAGTAGCCATTCTAGCATCCAATAAATTAGACTTCCAACCTACATTAATCAAAAGAGATGGGGAAGGATAATTCATACTCATCAAAGGAAAAAATCCACCAAGATGACATCTAAATACTAAACATCTATGCCCCAAATGCAAGGGCACCCACATTTGTAAAAGAAGAACTACTAAAGCTCAAATCCCACATTGAACCCTATACTTTAATAGTGGGAGTCTTCAACACACCACTCTCACCACTGGGCAGATCAAATATGCAGAAAACAGAGAAATAATGAAACTAACAGATGCCATGAATCAAATAGACCTAACTAATATCTATAGAACATTTCACCCAAACTCAAAAGAATATACTTTCTTCTCAGCACCTCATGGAACCTTCCCCAAAATCAACCATATAGTTGATCACAAAGCAAGTCTCAACAGATAAAAGAAAATTGAAATTACCCCTTGTAATTTATCATATCATCATGGAATAAAGCTGGACTTCAACAATAACAGAAACAATAGAAAGCCTGCAAACTCGTGGAAACTGAAAAACTTTCTATTCAATAATCTCTGAGACGGGGAAGAGATAAAAAAAGAAATTAAAGTCTTCTTAGAATTAAATGAAAATGAAGGCACAATATACCCAAATTTATGGGACACATGAAAGCAGTTCTAAGAGGAAAATTCATAACACTAAGAACCCTCAAAAGAAATTGGAGAGTTCATATGCTAGTGATCTAAAAGCACACTTGAAAGATCTAGAACAAAAAGAGACAAACATACCAAAGAGGGGGAAATCATCAAACTCAGTGCTAAAATCAATATGTTTTAAACAAAGAGAACAATGGAAAGAATCAATTAAATCAAGAGTTGGTTCTTTGAGAAATCAACAAAATAGGCAAATGCTTAGCCAAAATAACTAAAAGGCAGAGGGAAAATATCCAAATCAACAAAATCAGGAATGAAAAGGGGGAAATAACTATAGACACTGAGGAAATCCAATGAATCATTAGGTCTTACTTCAAAAACCTGTACTCCACAAAATTGGAAAACCTAAGTGAAATGGACAATTTTCTTGATAGATTCCATGTACCAAGACTGAATCAAGATCAGGTAAACAAATTAAACAGTCCTATAACCCCTAAGGAAATAGAAGCAGTCATTAAAAGTCTTCCAACCAAAAAAAAAAAAAAAAAAAAAAATCCAACGCCAGATGGATTCAGCACAGAATTTTACCAGACCTTCCAAGAAGAGCTAATATTAATACTCTTCAAACTCTTCCACAAAATAGAAACAGAAGGAACACTGCCAAACTCATTCTATGAGACCACAATCACCTTCACACAAAGATCCAACAAAGAAAGAGAATTTCAGACCAATTTCCCTCATGAACATGTGTACAAAAATAATAAAGTACTTGCAAACTGAATCCAAGAACACATCAAAAGTATCGTTCAACATGGTCAAATAGACTTCACCCCAGAAATGCAGGGGTGGTTCAACATACAAAAATCCATCAACATAATACCCCGCATAAACAAGCTGAAAGAAAAAAACCACATGATCATCTCATTGGATGCTGAAAAGCCTTTGACAAAATCCAACACCCCTTCATGTTAAAAGTCTTCGAGAGATCAGTCATACAATAACCATGCCTAAATATAATAAGGGCAATATAGAGCAAGCCAGTAGCAAACATCAAATTAAATGGGGAGAAACTTAAAACTTTTCCACTAAAATCAAGGACAACGTAAGGATGCCCACTCTCTCTATATCTCTTCAACATAGGGCTTGAGGTTCTAGCCAGAGCAATAAGACAACTAAAGGAGATCAAGGGGATACATATTGGAAAGGAAGAAGTAAAAGTATCTCAAATGATATGATAGTATACATAAGTGACCCCAAAAATTCCACCAGAGAACTCCTACAGCTGATAAACACCTTTAGCAAGGTGGTTGGTTACAAAATTAATTCTAAAAAAAAGAGTAACCCTTCTTTACACAAAAGATAAATGGGCTGAGGAAGAAATTAGGGAAACAACATCCTTCACAATAGCCACAAATAATATAAAATACCTGGAGGTAACTCTAACCAAGCAAGTGAAAGACCTGTATGAAAAGAGCTTCAAGTCCCTGAAGAAAGAAATTGAAGAAGATATCAGAAGATGAAAGATCTCCCATGCTCATGGAAAGGTAGAATCAACATAATAGAAATGGTCATCCTGCCAAAAGCAATATACAGATTCAATGCAATTCCTATCAAAATACCAACACAATTCATTAAAAACTTGAAAGAACATCTCTTGTATTTGGATAAGCAAATGTTGCTTGTCTCTTAGCAACTTGATTACTGGGTAGTTTAGAGAATATCTGTGATAGACTGTCATAGTAGCTAACAAAGTGACATGTTTGCATGACTAGGAGTTTGTTTTACTTAACTATCCTAGACCGTTTTAGACGGTTGGTATCAAGAGGCCAGAGCTTCACATTTTATTTTTAAGTATCTCTAGGTATGATACCATTAGGAAGCGTTACCTTTAATTTTGTATCAATATACAAAGATCTATTCAATTGTGGTTAAATGTACTCTTAATTATGTATCAATATACAAAGATCAATGCCTATGTAGCCCAATACAATCTTAATATTA
>CAJQZJ010032054.1:5221667-5238540 GCA_907164525.1 Lophiomys imhausi | reverse complement strand
TAAAAAAAACTTGAAAGAACAATTCTCAATTTCATATGGAAAAACAAAACACCCAGAATAGCTAAATCAATCCTGTACAATAAAAGAATATCAAGAGGTATCACTATCCCTGATTTCAAGCTGTACTACAGGGCAATAGTTATAAAAACAACATGGTACTGGCATAGAAATAGATCAGTTCATCAATGGAATTGAATCAAACACCCAGAAATAAACCCACACATCTATGGTCACTTAATTTTGACAAAGAACCCAAAACCGTACAATGGAAAAAGGACAGCATCATCAACAAACAGTGCTGGTATAATTGAAAGTCAACATGTAGAAGAATGCAAATAGACCTATATCTACCACCTTGCACAAAACTGAAGTCCAAGTGTATAGAAAACCTGAACATAAAACCAGACACACTTACTCTAATAGAACATTCTTTTTTTAATTGAAAAAAATTTTATTTTGTTAATTTCACATCATGCACCCTGTTCCCTCCCATCTCCCACATCCTCCCAGAACCAACCTCCACCCTTGCAATCTGTCCCAGCATAAAAAATAACAGCTCATTGTGGAAGCTGCAGTATATCTCAGTATGCCCCACAATATTCCCCATTTGTCCACACAGTCTGTTTGCAAATGTTCATTATAATGACTCCTTGTTCTGGTACAAGGCCCCTGATTTCCATTACTCCATTAATACTGGAACCTCACTGGAACTCCTCTCATATATGCTGTAACTGTCCTGTGTCATGGAGATCCTGCAGTCCTAGGTTGTGGAACTGGTCTCTTCTTGCACTCCAGCAGTTCATCCATGGGATAGATGTTGAGGTGGGCCAACTCAAAGCCCTGGTTCTGGACCTGCAACCTCCATTTGCATGGCCAGTTCTACTATGGAAAGGTACAGGCTCTGCCCTTCCAAGTGCATGTGAGGAGCAGTGACAGCTCTCCTGCTCTTGTGACCCCATCTGGGCCAGATCTCCTCTTGGCGAATGGTGGTGAGGGCAAAAGGGAGGGGAGGGCATCTCTCTCTACCCAACACCACCTCATAGCAGACAGAAGGCAAGGCTTGCTCTCCCACACTCACTCCCTCAGGGCTGGCTCACCCACAACCCCCATATCCAGGACCAGCTGTAGTGTGCTACTCATGCAAGGTTCAGGGCCTGCTCTCCTGAGTACTGTAGCATGTGAGGGGCAGGGACAGCTCTCCTGCTCTTGTGACCTCATCTGGGCCAGATCTCCTGTCAGCCAATGGTGGTGAGGGCAAAAGGGAGGGAGGGCATCTCTCCCTAGCCAACACAACCACATAGCAGGCAGAAGGCGGGGCTGGCTCTCCCACACTCATTCCCTCAGGCTGGCTCACCCACAACCCACACATTCAGTGCCAGGCAGAGTTCTTCTAGTTTCTGGTTTGTTTCCTGTCCTGAGAGCCCATCTGGTGCTTGCCTGGTATTGGTCTGGTAGTCATCACAGGCTACCACATGGTGCCAAAGTGGTGTTGGTATCCAGCTTACTTTTATTTTCTAGGAATGTTAGGCTTACTATTCAGATGTTCATAGGTCAAAACACTGAATGTAGATGTAGCCTCTCTCCTCTCTGCCACCTACTGATTGCACATGTGACATAGCAGTCACAACTGCAATGCCTCTAGGGGCAGTTAGAATACTCCTCTAATAGAAGAGAAAGTGGGGGAAGTCTCAAACTCATTGGCACAGGTAACTACTTCCTGAACACAACACCAATAGCTCAGGTTCTAAGACCATTGATCAATAAATGGGACCTCATGAAACTGAAAAGCTTCTGCAAGGCAAAGGACATTGTCATTAGAATAAAATGGCAGCCTACAGATTGGGAAAAGATCTTCACCAAACTCACATCTAACAGAGGGCTAATATCCAAAATATATTAAGAACTCAAGAAATTAAACATCAACAAACCAAATAATAAACCCATCAAAAAATGGGCCATAGAGCTAAACTGAGAATTTATAAAAGAAGAATCTCTTAAAGGCCAAGAGGCACTTGAAGAAATGCTCAACATCATTGGACATCAGGAAATGCACTCTGAGATTCCATCTCATACCTGTCAGAATGACTAAGTTCAAAACCTCAAGAGATAGCACATGCTGGTGAGGATATGGAGAAAGGGGAACACTTCTCATTGCTAGTGGGTGTGCAAACTTGTACAGCTACTTTGAAAATCAATCTGGCATTATCTTAGAAAATTGGTAATAGTTCTACCTCAAGACCTAGTCATACCGCTCCTTGGCATATATCCAAAAGATACTCCACCAAACCACAAGGACATCACCTCAACAATGTTCATAGCAGCTTTATTCGTAATAGCCAGATACTGGAAACAACTCAGATGTCTTTCAACCAAAGAATGGATTTAAAAAACTGTGGTACATTTACACAATGGAATACTACTCAGCTATCAGAAACAAGGAAATCATTCAATTTGCAACCAAATAGATGGATCTTAAAAAGCTCATCCTAAGTGAGCTAATGCAGACCCAGAAAGATACATATTGTATGTTTTCTCTTATAAATGGATATTAACCATATAGCACAGGACAACTATCCTACAACCCACAAATCCAAACAGATAGGAACCTAGCATAACTACCCAACAAAAAACTCCACCCAGCAGTGGGTCATGGACTCTATTGCTTCTTAGTGGAACATGTTACTCTACCTGGCCAACCATATCAAACCCCAGTACAAGAGGAAGCACTTAGCTCCCATGTGACTGATGAACTAAGGGGGTTTGATATGTGAGTCCTCCCCTCATCCAAGGAGAAGGAGCGGAAGAGGGAGGACAGGAGGGTGAGACCTGGAGGGGAAGAGGGAGGGACTTTGATCCTGATGTAAGATGAAAATTTTAATTTAAAAAAAATCTATCAGGGACCAGAAGATCATTCCTAGAGTTAGGGCAAACTGAAAGAGAAGAAAAGTCTCTTGTTTGTATCATAGCAATAAGAGCAAGCATTTTATGAGTCTGAACATATGGGGAAATTTTGGCAGATGAATCTATTAACTATATCTTAAAAGTTAATAGATTCTCTGCATGGAGCAATGCATTAGTGAGGCTGTTATCTGGGAGAGATTAAAGAATAAACACAAATAAATAGAACTTATTCAAGAGAGAGAAAGGGAGATGGCAGAAGAAGAAGGAAAATAGGGGGAAGGGAAAAGGAGAAAGGGAGGAACAGAAGAGGAGGAGGAAAGCATTATCAGAACATACACAGGGAAAGATTGGACAGATAAGTAAATATAACTCAAACAGGGTCTCAGATAAGGTCCCTCAATATTACTCAGCATAGTTGTGAAACTTCAACACCAAACTCAGGATCACAGATGGGATCTTCTAAATAAGTATTTCTAGGTCTTGGCCCAGATTCTGGTCTACAGGTTGGGTAGGCCCCCAAGGTTTGTGTTTCTAAGAAGTTTCCAGGGGATGCCCCTATTGCTGCTATAGGGAACCCCATTTTGAGAGCAACCAGTCAGTGGTATAAAAGATGGACATCTGCTGCTAACGTCACCTGCATGACAAATGACTCTAGCAGAGGGTCTAACTATGTAGCCCCAGCTGGCCTGGAATTCTGTCTGCCTCTCCCTCCTGAGTGCTAGAATAGAAGGTGTGTGCTACCACAGCCAGCATTCAACACAGGATTTTGATGAAAAATATTTATGGGTAATGCGGTTCAGATTTTTTCTTATTTTATCAGTTGTTATTAAACATTAGCTACAAACATTTCATTACTATGCATGCAATCATCACATACAGGTCTCTTTTCCTCAGAAAAGAGACTTCAGAAAATGGGTCTTTTTCCCCACCATACAGGTCCAGGGATCAATTGAGAGTCTTCAGCTTAGTGGGAAGTTCCTTTGCCTGACTTGTCATCTCGATGGCCTGTAGTCATCCTTTTAATTCATTCATTCATCTCCCTGAACAAACATCTTCAGGAGAAATGTCTATGGTGATAATCCTTGTCATCAGTCACTATTCAGTAATACACACACACACACACACACACACACACACACACACACTTCCAAATCATGACTAGTATTAAAAAACTTCTATGGCTGTAGTTCTTCAAATAAATCAGGTGGAATAGCACCTTCAGAGAGTTAATTTTCTCGGTATTTAAATCAAATACAAATATTAGTTGAACATACCTAGCCTCACACTAAAGAGGCTAAATGAGGCTAGGAAGTGGTGAGGAAGTTAATACATGTCTGGGACAAAGTTCATCTCTTTTATAAGCCTCTGAGAACCACTTAACAGGAATTGCATAATCTTGCATAATAGCAGATTGACTGAACATGTGAGGCAAGTTTGCTGACCTAGCACTTAATTCTCATGGAGCAATTATTGGGAAAAGTTCTGCTATCTAGCAAAATTAATGCAGACATAGTATTTAAATTCTTTTCTTTTTTGTTGTTTTTCTTGTATGTGAATTTCACATTATGTACCTAATTCCACTCATCTCCCACCTCCCCTGAGACCCATCCTCCACCCTTACAACTTCTCCCAACAGGAAAAAAAAAATCTCATTGTGGAAGCTGCAGTGTATCACAGTGTGTCCCACAATATTCCCTTCTGTCCATGCTTTTTTGCTTGAAAGTGTTCATTACAATTACTCCTTGGGGAGTTGGGGTTTAGATCAGTGGTAGAACTCTTGCCTGGCAAGCACAAGACCCTGGGTTTGGTCCTGAACTCTGGGGGGGAAAAGACAAAAAAAAAAAAGAAAAGAAAAGAAAGAATAAAAACAAACACCAAAACAAAACAAAAAAAACAATTATTCTTTGCTCTGATATGAGGCCTCTGCTTCTACTACTTTGTCAATACTGGAACCTCACTGGGACTCCTCTTGGACATCCTGTTATTGCCCTGTGTCATGGAGATCCTGTAGATTTGGGTCTGTTGAACTGATCTCTTCATGCACTCCAGCAGTCCATTCATAGGGTGGATGTTGGGGTGGGCCAACTCAAAGCCCTTGTTCTGGGCCTGAATCCCCACATCCAGGACCAGCTCTACTGTGCTTCCCAGGTAAGGTACAGGCCCTCCTCTCCTGTAGATGGTAAGGGCCTGGACCAGCTCTCCTGTTCTCATGAGCCCATCAGGACCAATTCTCCAGCCTGCTACCTGTGGTGAGGGCAAAAGAGTGGAAAGGCTCTCTCCCTTGCCAATTTTCTCAGTGGCCAAGAGTCAGGATCAGCTTCCCTGGGCTCACACCCTTGGGGCTGGTTAATCTGTAACCCCCATAATCCAGGGCTAGCTCTACTGTGCTGTCAAGTCAAGGTGCAGGGCCTGCTCTCCTAGGTGCTACAGCATATTAAGGGCAGGGACCACTCTCCTGCTCTTGTGATCCCATGGGGGCCAGATCAACTCTCCACCACTGGTGGTGAGGGCCAAAGGGAGTTGAGGGGATTTGTCCCTTGCCAACACTACCACAAAGCAGACAAAAGGCAGGGCTGGCTCTCCCACACTCGCACCCTTGGGGCTAGCTCACCCACAACCCCCACAGCCAGGAACAGCTGTACTATGCTGCCCAGTGCAGGGCCTGCTCTCCCCAATGCTGCAGCTGGTGAAGAACAGGGCCAGCTCTCCCACTGTCATGACCGGAGAGCCAGATTAACTACCTCTGACAGGTGATAAGGGGTGAGGAGAGGAGGATATCTTTCCCTTGTCCATGCCACCACAGGGAGACAAATAATTGACCAGCTCTCCCAAGCTCACATCCTTGGGGCCAGCTCACTCACAACTCCCAAAACTTGCAGGGCCTGCTCGCTTGAAAACTGCAGCTGTCTAAGGTCAGGGACAGCTCTCCTGCTCTCATGCATCTAGGGTTCTCCCATGATGCTCAGGTGGGGAGTAGGCCATTTCTGCACAGCTCTTAGACATTAACATGTTTCCGGTGGTAGCCCAGAACCAAGGATGTACACCTGGCTTTTGGTGGTACAGAACCCTACTGCTGCAGGGCCATGGATCCAGATAAGGCCCCTGTTGGTAGCAGAGGCCAGGACCCTGCCACGGTCCCAGGTGACATCACTGGCTACTCACATCAGGTTGTTCCTCACTACCCTCAAGTCTCCAGCTATGCCTCTCTTCTTTGTTCCCACATCCTTCTGTTTCTCTTTCTCTTCCATTTCTCCACCACTTACTCACTCCTCTTAGTGATGCCTGGGGTCTCTGAGTGTCTGGGCTTGTCTCAGGAGTGGTCTCAGGAGTGCTATGTCCCACTGTGCATTGCACATTATGGCCTCTGGCAGGAGTCATCTCCAGTGTGGTCTGACCCCCATGCCTGCATGGCACCAGTTCATCTCAGCCTAGCTTCTGTTCAGTCCACATGGTACCAGACTGGTGGTTGTCTCAGGCTCTCTCCTTGTCGAGCTCTTCCATGTGGCCATCTGCCTATGGTCCATGGTGCCAGGCAGGGTTCTTCTAGTGTCTGGGTTGTTTCCTGTCCTGGGAGCCCACCTAGTGCTTCCCTGGTGCTGGACTGGTGGTCATCACAGGCTCAGGAGTTAATGTAATTCCAGTTTCTTTCTGCATTCCATTCTATACCAGAAAATCCTACTGAACACAATAGCCTAGTAGCAGCATGTTTTGTTTGTTTGTTTCTGTTTTTGTTTTGTTTTTTAAGTTTGAGGCTGTTTGCTTAGGGTTTCTATTACTGCAATAAAGACTATAACCAAAATCAACTTGGAGAGGAAAGTTTTGTTTTTGTTTTTTCATACTAGTGCTTGTAGTCCATCATCCAGGGAAGTCAAGGCAGAAACCTAAAGTTAGAAACTGGTGCAGTGGCCATAGAAGGAATGCTGCATGCTGGCTTGCTCCTCATGGCTTGGTTCTCAAGGATGCTGAGCCAACTTTATTATTGAACCCAAGACCCAGGGTGGCACCACCCACAATGAGCCAGTCCCACCCATGTCATTCATCACACAAGAAAATACACCATGGACTTGTCTATAGACCAATCTGGTGGGGGCATTTTCTCAGTTTGAGGTTGTTTCTTTCAAAATCACTCTAGCTGGTGTCAAGCAGGCATAAAACTAGCCATCACTGAGGTCTTGTTTTAAACCTTAAACTACAGTTGGGCTTGGGTAGACTCACCCAGTTTCTCTTGGTACCAAGTCATTCTGGAGATTCAGAACATACTCCAACATGCTCACCATTATGCACCATTGAGTTCTTTTCACACAAAAGGAAACGGTGACTCTTAAGTCTTACCAGACTATCTCCAGCATCTTCTCATGGTTTACTCCAGACAGGATGCCTGTGTGCACATATGTCCACATGCCTTTGTTCATTGACTCAACAGATGCCTTGGAAGATCACAATCAGAGAAGTCACATCAAATACCACCTTTTAATTAGAGAGTGTGATAAGAATAGCAAAGAAAACTTATAATAAAATTCCCTAGCCAGGAGAAATGACCTAGCTCTAAGGGTCACAGAGGGCTTTCCTGAGGAGGTGACTCTAAATTCTGTCTGGGGCATAACTATTGAATAGGTAAAAGATGGAACTTTGTGACCAGAGGAAGCATCTTTGAAGGTTTATAATTGTTTCAGAGTACATCAAGCAGTATGAGACAGATGCAAGCAAATCCATCAACCATACAAAACATGATTCTTACCACATCTTCCCATAATGGCATGTTAGGAAAAGTACATTCAAAGACCAGGTAGACTGCCTGTGAACCTTCTGCACTCTCTCCGTTCCCCCAATACAACACTCATGGTCGTCCCTAGCATTGCAACAGTGGGCCAGCTACAACCTTCCCTCCTGATGATGCCTCCTGTGGATCCCACAGCCCATCTTCCCCTGACCTCCCCTTCTTCCAGCCTCCAACATCAACAAGAGTTCCTTGTGATCACACTAGCCAACCAGGCTACTAAAACAGGCAACACAGACAACACACTCTGAAAATACGAGAGGAAACAGAAACCAAAGAGCAAAACATCCACCCAACAAAGACAAGCCAGGGAATCAGCAGCTAGACCTATAATCACTCCAATCCCAGATGCCTAGATGCCAATGTAAGAATGCAATCACTAACATCCAGGGCAATATGTCTGTACCAGAGTTCACCTATCCTGCCACAAAAGGTCTTGAATATTCCAATATAGCAGAAGCACAAGAAAAAGACCTTAAAACCAACTATATGAAGATGATATAGGTCCTTAAAAGGATATGAATAAACCCCTTTTTTAAAAAATTTCAGGAAAACACACAATTGGAGGAAATAAATAAATCCCTCAAAGTAAGCCAGAAGAACACAAACAATTGGAAGAAATGAATAAATCCCCTACAGAAAGCTAAGAAGAAGCTAACAATAGATAGAAATGAATAAAATAATATTCAAGACCTGAAAATGGGCATAGACGTTTAAACACCACACACGCACACTCACACGCACACCCACATGCACACACACACACACACACACACACACACACACAAGCTGAAGGAATTCTAGAAATGAAAAACTTAGGAATGCTAGTAGGAACTACAGAGGCAAGCTTCAGCAACAGAATATAAGAGATGAAAGAAAGACTATCGGGCATTGAAGATATGATAGAAAAAATGAGTACAAGGGTCAAAGAAAATGTTAAATCTAAAAAAAATTCCTGACACAAGATATCCGGGAAATCTGGGACACTATTAAAAGATCAATCTTAAGGATAATAGGAATAGAGGAAGGAGAAGAATCCCAGCTCAAAGGCCCAGAAAATATTTTCAATGAAATCACAGAAGAAAAATGTCCTAACCTAAAGAAGAAGATGCCGATAAAGTTCTAAGAAGCATATAGAACACCAAATAGATTGGAACACAAAAAAAAGTCCCCTGGCCACATAATAATCGAAATATTAAACATTCAGAGCAAAGAAAGAGTATTAAAAACTGCAAGGGAAGGAGAATTCTAATAAAAACCTATTAGAATTATACCTGATTTCTCAGTAGAGATGCTAAAAGCCAAAGGGCCTAGACAGGTGTGCTGCAGACTCTAAGATACCACAGATACCAGCCAGACTACTATACCCAGAAAAACTTTAATCACCATAGTTGGAAAAAAAAGATATTTCATGATAAAGTTAAATATAAACTATATCTACCTCCAAATCTATCACTACAGAGGTACTACAAGAAAAACTCCAAACTAATGAGGTTAACCACACCCATGAAAACACAGGAAATAATAATGTCACAAAGTAAAAGAACAGAAAAATCACACACAAACAACAACAATAAAAAAACAGGAATTAGCAATCATTGGTCATTGTTATCTCTCAATATCAATGGTCTCAGTTCCCCAATAAAAAGACACAGACTAACAGAGTAGATGTGGAAATAGGACCCATTCTGCTGCATCCAAGAAACACACTTCAACACCAAGAATAAATATTACCTCAAGATGAAGATTAGAAAAAGATTCCAAGCAAATGGACCTAAGAAGCAAGTTGTTATAGCTATTTAATATCTAACATAATAGACTTTAAATCAAAATGTATCAAAAGAGATATGGAAAGATACTATACACGCATCAAAGGAAAAAAATCCACCAAGATGACATTTCAACTCTTAACAGCTATGCCCAAAACACAAGGGTACCCAAATTTGTAAAAGAAACATTATTTCAGCTTTAACCACATATTGACTCACACACTGATTGTGGGAAATGTCAATACCCAACTCTTTCCAATAGACAGGTCTTCCAGACAAAAACTAAACAGAAAAATGCTGTACCTAACAGATGTTATAAACCAAATGAATCTAACAGATATCTACAGAACATTTCACCCAAACACAAAAGAATACACTTTCTTTTCTGAACCTCATTGCACTGTCTCCAAAATTGACTACATACTGAAACACAGTGCAAGTCTCAACAGATATAAGAAAATTGAAATAACCTCTGCATCCTATAAGTCCTCCAGATTAAACTTGGATATCAACAACAGCAGAAACAACAGAAAGCTTACAAACTCATGCAAACTGAACAACTCTCTACCGAATGAAAAATGGATCAAGTCAGAAATAAGAAAGAAATTAAGGACTTTCTAGAATTCAATGAAAATAAACACACAGTTTACCCAAACTTATGGGACACAATGAAAGCAATGCTAAGACAAAAGTTGATATTACTAAGTGCCTAAATACAAAAATTAAAGAGATCTCATACTAGCAACTTAACAGCACACCGGAAAGCTCTAGAACTGTGATTCTCAACCATCCTAATACGGTGGCCCTTTAATACAGTTCCTCATGTTGTAGTGAGCCTCAACCATAAAATTATTTTTCTTGCTATTTCATAACTGTAATTTTGATACTGTTATGAATCATAATATATAAATATCTGTGTTTTCCAATGATATTGGGCAACACCTGTAAAAGGCTTGTTCACTCTCCCAAAAGGATCACAACCCACATGTTGTGAATCGCTGTTCTAGAAAAAAGAAAAAGAAGAAGTAAGCATACCCAAAAGGAGTAGACACCAAAATAATCAAACTGAAGGTTGAAATCAATGAAAAAAAAAAAAAAACAAAAAGAACCATACAACAAATTAACGAAACAAAGAGTTGATTGTTTGGGAAAATCAACAAGATAGACAAACCTTCATCCATACTAACTAAAAAACAGAGAGTATCTAACCAAATCTGAAATATTAACGGTCTTGTGAGCTAGCAGGAGCATGGCTTAACCAGCTGAGAAAATTTAACTCTGATGACTTGGGAGAGAGGAATAAAAAACCAGAGCCCCGAGGAGAAGGGGGCTCTACAAAGGAGGGAATAAAAAGCCAGAGCCCCGAGGAGAAGGGGGCTACAAAGAGAAAACAGAGAAAGAGCTCCACAAAGAAGTAAAAGAGAATGGGCTTTATAAAGAAGAGTAAAGAGGCTCTACAAAGAAAAGACTCTACAGAGAAGTAAGAGAAAAGGAGTAGTAGGAGAAGTAGGGGAAAGCTCTACAAAGGAGAGGGCTACAAGGTAGAAAGTGGTTGCTGCTCTCTCAGTTGCTGGTGCTCCCCCAAACTGCTGCTTGTTCTTCTTGATGCTGTCTACTGGTTTGCTGATCTCCTGGTTTTTTGGTCTCCTGCTTTTCTGGACTTCTAATGAGACTGGTCTTACCCCCAAAGAATCCAATGACCCTAATCAGCACGAAGTAGTTCAAAGAGACCTACGTCCCTTCTCCCTCTAACCTTCTTTCTCTCCCACCTAGGGTTGGGGGGGTTGAAGGGAATGAGGGGTGGAAGGGAGGTAGAGGTGTTAAGTGCAATAAATTAAGTACAGGAAAATAGACTGAACTATATAATTAAGTATAATAAAAGCCACTTGCTACATTGAAATGAAAAGGGGGACATAACAACAGACATTGAGGAAATTTAGAGAATCATAAGGACATACTTTAAAAACCTGTACTCTACAAAATTGGAAAATTGAAAATAAATGGATAATTTTCTTGATAGGTACCACTTATCAAAGTTACATCAAGATCAGATAAAAATTTAAATAGATCTATAACCCCCTAGTATACTAGAAGCAGTCATTAAGTCTCCCAGCGAAAATAAAAGCCCGGGACCAGATGGTTTTAGCACAGAATTCTACCAGTCTTTCAAAGAAGTGTTAACACCAATATTTCTCAAATTATTCCACAAAATATAAACAGAAGGAACATTGCCCAACTAATTTTATGAGGCCACAGTTACCCTGATATACAAGCCAGATAAAGATTCAACAAAGAAAGAGAATTGCAGACCAATTTCCCTTATGAACATAGATGCGAAAGTACTCAATAAAATGTGTGCAAACCATATCCAAGAACACACCAAAAAGACCATCCACCATGATCAAGTAGGCTTCATTCCAGAGATACAGAGAATTATCAATAGAGGAATCTCAAATGCCCAAGAAACATTTAAAGAAATGTTCTACCTCAGCCATCAGAGAAATGCCAACAAAATGACTTTGAGATTCCATCTTACACCTGTCAGAATAGCTGAGATCAATAACACAAGGGACATCTCCTACTGGCAAGGATGTGGAGCAAGGGCACTCTCCTTCATTGTTGGTGGGAGTGCAAACCTGCACAGCCACTATGGCAATCAATATGGCAATTCCTCAGAAAATTGGAAATTGATCTACCTCAAGACCCAGCTATATCACTCTTGGGCATATGCCCAAAGGATGCTCCATCCTACCATAAGGACACTTGCTCAATTATGTTCACTGCAGCTTTATTCATAAAATACAGAAGCTGGAAACAACCTAGATGTCTCTCAACCAAAACACATATAGAGAAAATGTAGTACATTTATATAATGTAGTATTGCTCAGCTGGTTTTGTTTTTTTGTTTGTTTTGTTTTTTAATGAAATCTTTTTGCATTTTGTAGCCTGCCACTTTGGCCAAATGATGGTGTCTTTTGCCATACAAAAGCTTTTTTAATTTCATGAGGTTCCTTTTATTAGTTATTTGTAACCAAACTTTTTAATTATTATTGTTTATTTACTAACAATATTCACCTATAACAAATACCAACAATTTCTTAATTATTAATCCTACAAATTCCTACAACCCCTTTAACCTATCTACTAAGCCTATTGATAATTATTTTTCTAACCTTTTAGAATGATACAGTCTCTGGGGCAGGTCCTCAGTCGTCAGGAACACAGTCTTTGTTGTAGATTCTTTAACGCACTTAGTCCTTTTTCTGGATCTCTCAGATGTAGATTCATCAGGGTAAGTTGGTTATTGCAGTCTCATCTTAAATAAGGCTTGATGCTTTCTTTTTTTGGGAGACCCCAGCCCCTTTGCATCAGCAACTCTGTCACTCCACCTCAGAGTCCTTAAAGCCAGGCACAGTTTCCTTTAGGCCACTCTTCGGACAGATCAAACCCCTCTAGGCAAAAGCTGAGCCACAGGGTTTAGTCCTTGGCCTTTTGGTGTCTTGCTCAGGCTCTCTTTGCTCACCAGTTTCTTTCTACCTCAGGGAAATCTGGCCATCAAATGATGGCCAGCACTTTTTTCAGCAGGACTCTGGGAGCTCTCTAGCATCAGGAGCTACTTCTTCTTTATAGGGCTTCATGCACTGTCCTTAAATAGGAGGAACTCTGTTTCAGCTTAATTTGGGCTCTGCCCACTTAGCAGCTGAAAACAATGTCAGGCCAGATACTTTGTTTCTTTAAGTCCATTAAGTCTTTCCTGTTTTCATGACTTCAACCTTGTTTTTCAGTCCATTAAGTCTCCTGTTTGTTTCCTGTTTTTAGTCCACACGCTGATAATGATCTTCATGCCCAAAATTAAAAGACAGTATCAGAAACCCCTATACATTTTTTCTAAATCTAATTTAATTTATCTAACTCCCTACAGTTATTGTTCTTTGTACCTGTGCTATTGGTGTTCTGTTCAGAAAGTCTGTTCCTGTGCCAATGAGTTCAAGATTAGTCTGTACTTACTCTTC
Organism: Lophiomys imhausi; assembly: GCA_907164525.1. Lineage (NCBI taxonomy): Eukaryota > Metazoa > Chordata > Mammalia > Rodentia > Muridae > Lophiomys > Lophiomys imhausi. Next base: position 5,225,080 of record CAJQZJ010032054.1, on the reverse strand, counting down.
TGTCAGGTATAATGTATGTCCATCCATTTGTAGTTGAATTTTGCATAGGGGATAAGTATGGAGTATGGATCTATTTGCATTCTTTTACAGTTTGAACAGCACCATTTGTTGAAAATGCTGTCTTTTTCCAGTGTGTAGACTTAAGTGTGCATCTTCAATTTTATTCTGTTGATCAACGTGTCTGTTTTTATGCTGATGCTGTTTTTATTACTAGAACTTTGTAGTACAATTTGAGATCAGGAATGGTAATATAGCCAGCGGTTCCTTTATTATTCAGGACTGTTTTAGCTATCCTCTTTTGGTTTGTGTGTGGTGTGTGCATGTGTGTGTGCGTATGTGTGTGTGTGTGTGTGTGTGTGTGTGTGTGTGTGTGTGTGTGTTGTATGTGAGAGTGTGTGTGTGTTTCCTTATGGAGCTTAAAAATTGTCCTCCCAAGTTCTGTAAATAATTGTGTTGGAATTTTGATGGAGATTGTGTAGAATCTGTAGATTTCTTTTAGTTGGATGGCCAATTTTACTATATAATCCTATCAATCCATAAGTAGGGTCGATCTTTCTATCTTCTGGGTTTTTTTTTCAATTTCTTTCTTCAAAGACTTAGAGTTTATATCATACAAGTGTTTTACTCCCTTGGTTAGAGTTACCCCAAGATATTTTTGAGGCTATTGTGAAAGGTATTATTTCCCTAATTCCTTTCTCAGTCTGTCATTTGTATAAATTCCAACTCCCCTTCATAACAGTACTGGAGAGACTAGGGATGGAAGGGACATATCTCAAAATAATAGAGATGATTTACAGCAAGCACACAGCCAACATCAACCTAAATGGAGAGAAGCTCAAAGCATTTCCACTAAAATCAGGAACAAGACAGGTTGTCCTCTCTCTCCATATCTATTCAATATAGCACTTGAAGTCTTAGAGGAGTAAAGCAACTAAAGGAGATCAAAGGTATACAGACAGAAAGGGAGGAAGTCAAGTATCATTATTTGCAGATGACATAATTGTATACATAAGTGACACCAAAATTCCACCAGGAAACTTCTACAACTGATAAACACTTTTAGCATAGTAGCAGGATATGAAATTAATACACAAAAACTCAGTAGCCTTACTATATACAGAAGAAGGCCTGTATTTTTTAAAGCCCTGATCTGGCCAGATTTGAAAAAACATGGATTTATCATATTTTTAGTCTCTCTCTCTCTCTCTCTCTCTCTCTCTCTCTCTCTCCATTTTCTTTACCAGCCAGGGCCAAATTCATCTTTGGAACCATTCCCCTTTGATCATACAAGCCTTAGCGGTATTTTCTTCCTTTGGAAAATAACAGAGCAATTGTATACATTTGCTTTAACCTTCTGAAATTGCTGAGCAAGAACATTACTATAAACACACAGTGATAACTGATAGTCAAAATGCAGTCAGGGTTTGAGCTCATTGAGGAATTTTAGGCTCAAAACAGGAAAACAAGTTAAATGAGGACTTCTTTCTAGTAATATACACTTGGATTTCTGAATAGGCTCTAATGACATAGCTACATGTGCACAGTGTCTCGCTTCTGAGTAGCCAGAATACAGCCATTCTGGTTTCTTTCTTAATATTAACTAGGAAGCCCTTGATTAAAGACATACATGTGAATTACATTGAAAAATAAACAATCCTACCAGTAGAGAGGCCAATAAGTACAAATCATTAGTTCTGGCAGAACTGAGGGATCACTGAGGAAGAGGGGATGAAAATATTGCGAGACCCAGAAGAAGGGAGTTTGCTGTGAGACTGTATCTCCTAGGAATGTCAGAAATTGCACTGATAAAATCTCACCAATGTAACAGCTCAATAATCATGACACCAATAGACATGCTAAGATGAGTGAAGGAATGTCGAGGCACCCTCAACCCTATACAAAGAAAAACAGACTACAGACTATGGAAGAATGCTGAGAATGGGAAAAATAGTCTTCCCTATGGAAGAGCATTCTAGTTGGTATCCCAATACCAAATGATCAGTCCTGAAAAAATACACAGACAAGATCCTCTTTGGATGTACTAAGCCTCAATCTCAGTAGCAGATACTTCATGTGTAAGAGTCCCCATGTCCTTCAGGATAGATCTTTTAGCTCATAAGGCTTTTTCCATAACATTCTATCTCCACTTATTTTTAACTCAATCATGTTGATAATTATTTAGGCACTTCTCTTTTGTTCCAAAACACCCCAGCATCACATTCAAATACTTTCAGAAAATACACCAAGACATCAATAAATGTTCATCTTGGTGAATGTAATGGAGGCAAATTTCTTTAAATATTGAATTTCACACTTTCATAGTTAGCTAGAAACATGTGACAACTGTGCCCAATGAGGTGGCCAAAAAAAACAAAACCATGATTTGATCCTCCTGGCTTGTCCTGTCCTGAAACGGTGACCAAAGAGTATAATCACTCCAGAGTATCCAGTTAATGGACTTTCAGTTTGCCTAGCGATGTGGACCATGGACTTTCCCCACCATTGGCCTTGACTTACCTGCTTAGACTTCTAGTAGAACTGAGGAATTACTCATTATCTACCAAGGACAGCTTTAACCTTGTCCTGACCTCTGTCCCAGCACATTTGAGCACTCACTCAGCCAATCGTCTGTAAATAAAATTGTGCCCTTAAACCTTATGTTTATGAACTAATATATAAATTATTTCTCCTTATCTAAGCAGCCGGAAAAACATATGCTCAGAGCCTAAAAGTATCCTAACAAAATTAAATTATCACATGTGCATATATATGTACTTACTTAAATAAATATGTATTTCAACCATAATTCCTTTTTATAATGCATTAGAAATTTTGTTTTGGCATTTCATTTTTATTTTATTTACTTTTTTTTTAAAAAATGTGTCTGGGTGTTTTATCTGTATGTATGTCTATACATCCCCCTGAATGTCTTGTACCTGTGAAGGCCAATGGAAGATATCAGATCCCTTGGGACAGGAGTTACAGATGTTTGGGGGTTGTTAAGCAGGTTCTGGGTACTAAACCTGGATTCCCTGAAGAGCAGCAGTGCTCTTACGTGCTGAGCCATCTCTCCAACCCTAGGATTTCCTCGTTTTTCTGCGTGATAATACGGGTTTTGCTTATTACAGTCTATGGTATCTTCCCCTGACCCCTAATCATTCCCTTTTGGCACTTTTCCTGATGTAAAGAGACTGTCTGCCTCCGTGGGTAAGTGGGATCGCCACTCCCTTGATTCTTACCACTTATTTCAACACTCTCTTGAGTATCGTGAGTATATAGATGCTAATTTAAAGGGTAGTATGAACATCCCAACATGAGATATGTGTACATCCCAATATGAGATATGTGTACATCCCAACATGAGATATATGTGTACATCCCAATATGAGATATATGTGTACATCCCAACATGA
>CAJQZJ010032054.1:5211115-5221657 GCA_907164525.1 Lophiomys imhausi | reverse complement strand
ATGAGATATATGTGTACATCCCAACATGAGATATGTGTACATCCCAATATGAGATATGTGTACATCCCAACATGAGATATGTGTACATCCCAACATGAAATATGTGTACATCCCAATATGAGATATATGTGTGTTTATGCATAGTGTTTGTATTACTATAAATTGTTTCCTTGGAATAGTATCCCTACTATGAAACTTATGTTCAGAGCTCATCTCAATTATTCATTTCATATTTGTTTGGGTGATTACTTAATTATTATATGGCTCTCTTAAACTTCATGAGAACACACATTCTTTTTTTTTTCTCTACTTCTGTTTAAACTCTGGAAAAGGTAGCTGGCTCGTGCAAGTTGTTCAACATACATCTTTAGGATACTGTTTTGTTGAATTATAATTATGAGTGCTTCTATAATTAACATAATAATATTTGAAGCAATTCTATTCAAAAATACTTGGAGCATGAATACATAATTTGAAAAGCTCATTATTGTCCCTCTTGATTTTTCTATGCAAGATGCTGATTGCATTCAAGATTCATTTCAGGTATTTTGTTAAGTATTTGAGTATGTTATGATTTTATATACCTTGAAAAATGCACATACATATCATTAAATTCTTAAAATATTAATTTATTTCACTGTTCTAATTTGCTTTTTTATTGCTATCCTAAAACATTCTGCTTAAAAGCAACTTAAGGAGGAAAAGGCTTATTTCAGGTTATAGATTACAGTCTGTCATCAGGGAAGCCAGGGCAGAACTTGACAGAGGAACTGAAGCAGAGACCAGGAAGGGATGCTGCTTTAATGCTTTACCTCCCCTGGCTTGTTAGGAATCATACTGTGGACTGAGCTCTCCCCTGTCCATCAGCAATCAAGAAAATGCCCCATGGGTGTGTCGACAGGTCAATTTGATGGGTGCAGTCCTTCAACTGAGGTCCCTTCCAACTGCGTGTGTCAAGTTGACAACCAAGGTTAGCCATTACAGTCAGTGAACTCACTTGGAGCCAAGTTTGAACTATCCTTAAGAGACATTTACCAAGATTCTCCACCAAGCCACAAGGCCATCACCTCGACTATGTTCATTGCAGCTTTATTTGTAATAGCCAGAAACTGGAAACAACCCAGATGTCTTTCAACTAAAGAATGGATTAAAAAAAAAAAACAATGGTGATACATTTATACAATGGAATACTACTTGGCTATCAGAAACAAGGAAACAAGGAAATCATGCAATTTGCAACCAAATGGATGAAACTAGAAAAGCTCATCCTGAATGATCTAACCCAGACCCAGAAAGATACACATGGTATGTACTGACTTATAAGTGGATATTAACCACATAGCACAGGACAACCATCCAAAAACCCACAGACTCAAATAGACAGGAACCTAGGATAACAATACTACGAAAATCTCCACCCAGCAGCAAGTCATGAACCCTTTTGCCTATTAGTGGAACACATTACCCTAGCTGGGTTGCCAAATCAGGCCCCAGTACAAGAGGAAGCTCTTATCCCTCATGTGACTGATGAACTGAGGGGAGTGATAAGTGGGGGCTCCCTTCATCCAAGGAGGAGAGGACAGAGATGGGGAAGTAGGAGGAGGGTGAGGTCCAGAGGGGAGGAGGGAGAGAACTTTTATCAAGATGTAACCTGAAAAAAATAAATTAATAAAAAAAGAGAGAGAGAGAGATTTACCAATGCCTGGAGATGTTTTTGGTTACCAAGGTCTCAATACAGCATTGAGTGACTCAATGGTTCTCAACCTGGGAGTCAAACCACCTTTTCACAGGGGTCACCTAAGACCATCAAAAACCACAGATACTTATATTATGATTCACAACAGTAGCAAAATTACAGTTATGAATAAGCAACAAAAATAATTGTGGTTGGGGGTCATCACAACATAAGGAAGTACATTAAAAGATCACAGCATCAGGAAGGGTGAGAACCACTGCTCTAGTGGGTGGTAGTTAAGAATACTATTAAAAGTCAGGCTTGGTGCTGACTCTTTTAATCAGCACTTAGAAGGCTAAGGTAGGAGCATCTTCAGTTTGAGACCAGGCTGGGCCCAAGTAATAAATTCAAAAAGGCCATCCTTGGCTACACAATAAAACCTTGTCTCAAAAACAAAACAAATAAGAATGCTGTTAAAAATCCCTATCACAGATATTCTCTAAGCTACTCAGAAATCAAGTTGTTAAGAGACAAACAACATTTGCTTATCTAAATACAAGAGATAGATAGGGCATCTTCAAAAACCCCAAGAGATCTGCAGAATATGGCATTCAAAGATGTTTTCTTAAATTAAGATTTTCTTGATATCGAGACATGTCAGCTCCTGACAGCACCCCCTATTCTACTCCAAGTAGAAGATGAGCATCGAAGAATCTCCAGTGTGAGATGGTTGAATTAGTGGCAAGCCTATCTATTGACATGAAAAACCTCTTGCTTCAACTGTAGACAGTTTGTCCAAAAAGGACAAAACTTGGTAGCAGGTAAGTCGACAGCCTAGCTCTGCCAAGACAGGGTAGGCAAGTCCTTCATAATTCCTGCTCTACAATCAATGTCTGTCAGAGAAACGGGACCAAAAGGCTGAAGATTGATGCTGTAACGTATGGAGAGAAAATGGGAACTGTCCAGGCAGCCACTGATATGTCATTTCTTAGTTTTGGAAGATGCAGGTCCTGCACTTCCTACATAATCAGATATATTTATCCCTCTCAGGTCTCTGAGGTGGTTGAAGAATAGATAGCTAGAGTCTCATAGTTAAATTTTGAGTTGTTTAGGAATCAAGAGGGCGTTCTGGATTTAAGAAGATGTTTTTAAAATTGTGATGCAAGTTAGTATGAAAGCTGAGTCGGATATAGAACTTTAAACTCATGGAGATGGTTAGATAGTAGAATGTTAAAGTCAGGGACCGAATACATATGGACTGGACATTGGGAATGTATGCTAAGCCATTTAACTCTCATAATTGTGGCATATTTATTTCTGTTGTTTTGTATAGTATTTATTGTTATAAGAGAAGGAACCATTTGTTGGACTGAAAGGGGGAGCTGTTGGGGGGAAGAGGGTGGAAGGGTAGGACAGGAGGGGGAGTAGGGAAGGGATTGTGACTGAAATGTAACTTGAAGAAATAAAAAAAAATAAAGTATAAAAAAAAAAGAGTTAAAGGCTCAACATGAGTTGGAGCCTCCACCCAACCTGGGGCTTTTTCTTGTCATCCCTGGGGCAACATGACATTAGTCAGCAGGTCTCAGCTCATCTCCCTCTGACCTTGTCTGGTGACTTAGAAACTCTAGCAGACTTGTCCATGGACACTGATGAGTTCATTGTCATTTCTCTAATTTACCTGAACATAAAATCTAATCTGAAACACCTATTAATTTTCTACTGATTTAGCAAAAGAGGTAAAATAGTGCATTAATAAATGTTAATGCATAGTAATCTTAAAATACCAGGACCTTATCCAAGCAATGTGGTGAATACTTGTAACCCTAACATACAGCAGTTTGAGGGAAAGGATTCTGAGTTTGATAACATCTACAAAGATAGACCCTGTTTCAAAAATGCATAAACACCAGTGTAAAATAAAAAAAAAACACACGTGTTAAAAAAAATCCTACAATGGAATGGTGGAACACTGGAAAGATGACTCAGTTGTCAAGAGCATTTGCTGCTCTTGCAGAGGACTATGGTTCATTTCCTAGCACTCACATGGTGACTCATAACCATCTGTAACTCCAAATCCAAAGAAGCCAACATCATCTTCTGGTTCTTCCATGGGCATGAGGCATGCACAGACATACATGTAGGCAAAACATGCTTACATATAAAAAATTAAGTTCATTAAAATTTTAAAAAGGAATTCTACAATGCACATGACAGTCAATACCTTCCATCTAAAATGAGAATCAGTTTGCCCAACATGTCACCCCTGTCAAGATGAATAAATCCTGCCTCAATCAGGTACTTAAAGGTTATAAATATAGAAACAACACAATGAAATTTTTTTCCTGCATGAACATGTCTATTACATATTATTACGCAAAGCAAGTGCATACTGGCTGTTTTTAGAACTCTAACCTTTGGCTTCATCAAATTATTGTGGCCCATGCCAGCCCAATGCTACCTTTGAAACTGAGGAACAACGTCAAGTGAGCTTGCATTGACCAGACTTCTCTGCATGCGGTCCCTCACACTGGCAACAAGTGAGATCCATATGCTCCTGTGAGATGTGCAGGCTGTGGAAGACCCAGTGCCCCAGAGCAGCACAGCTCTGAAAGAGAGTGGACCGGACTGGTGGCTACGCCCAAAGCAAACTAGAAAAGCTGCCTTTATACTTTATATATTCTCACTCTGCTTCAGCTAGGACAGTGCATCCAGGTGATGAGAACAGATGTGAAAGGCCAAGATGGAGCTTTCCACTCCCTGGGGGAGACAGCGGTTCTCAGGATGTGTACCAAAGGAACAAAGCCAGCTGCCTTGCGTGCTCCTCAAGGGGCAATTGTTTCAAACATATTTACCCAAAACTCTTTCAAACTCGGATTTTACTATTCCTTCGCAACCCTGGAGAATTTTAATAATTTATACATCTTCACCTTGACCACAGAAATATTTTTTCCATTGATGTTTCCATTAAATTGTACTTGCTCTAAGTCAGCATGGGGTTGAAATGCTTTCTGGCGAATTCTCTGACTGCTTTCACTCGTTTATCAAGGGTGCATATCGACAGTTTTCCGCGACAGAATCCTGCCCTTGGACATGATGCTTACAAGGAAGTAACAATCATGGTGCTGTATAAGTTTCTTTGTGAAGGGGAAACAAAACTTGCACATCAATAAGAAACTGGAGTTCCTGTCACTTTCTTCGTTTCTTTATGCTCCAGCCTTTTGATGGGAGCCTAATGGTAGGGTAAGGGAGAGGGGAGAAGGCCAAGATTTCTCCAACTCAGAATAGCAGCTCAGCTAAAGGGCAGGTTTACATCCCAATGCCCCAAGTGAAACAAAAGGAATTGTCTGATGATGAATTGAAGACATTGTATTGTCAACTAGATATTTAACCAGAATTTAGAGCATTAAATAGATACCAGTTGAGTTTTACTGTGTGCTTAATAACACGCTCCACGGAGGATGGAGGCGGGTACCAAAAGGAACATGTTTTAGAGTGTGCAGGAAGATGATACAGATACAACCATTGTAAATGATAAATGAGTGTTAAGTAACCTCGGGCTGTAGGGAGGAGTTGGCATTTTGGCTGGCATTTTAACAAGAGAGGCAGGCAGAAATGGAAGGCAAGACTCCTTACAATAGGGACCAAGATGAAGGAGAGAAAGACCTTAGGCACCAGGAACTTCAGAAACCTGACTCTCTAGAGTCTTGCTGACCTGTTGCAATCTTAATGTTATTTAAGGTTTCCCAGTAGCCTTAGTACAAAAGAGAAAACAGGTTAAATTAATCTCCACACATAGCCCAATGTATCTGAAACCTCATTTTGAACACTCGATATGTTATCAATGATGTGTGTACATTCTTTTTTAATTACATGATATTTGTGAAATTTGGCAAGTATCTTAGAAGGACAGAACTTCTCAGTTTGGGCCTGTCACATGTCAAGTGCTGGACAATCATCTGTGTCTATGATGGCTATCGGGCTTGGCAGGGCAGGATTGGCATTTTGAACAAAGCTCCTGGGGTATGGGGAGCTAAAATCATTTGAAAGTTATAGAAAAGTAACATTCATGTCTCCACTCTGGGCTGCTTCTCCAATAGAATGTGCACAACAGGCAGAGGGAGACTTTCTGCTTTATATATCCCTCAGAAATATGTATGCACCCGTCCAGCTTATAGAGAGATGGCATCTACCTGTGCCTAGAGTTTTGTTTAGGAGACAAAGGCCTAAGCATGCTTAGAGTCAGTGGACAGAGACCCTGGAGAGAGAGAGAGAGACTGTGTATTAGAAACTTTACTGCTTGGTACAAGTAACATGCTAATTAATTTTGGCTCAATGAAGATGATGGAATTTTTCAAGTACAAAATAGAATTAAGTACAGAGGAGATTAAAGATTGATGTGAAATGTTTATTCATTTTTGCAATGCAGAATGTGTATGTGTGTATATATAAATATTATACTACTGGGTATACTACAAATATAAACTCTAATATTTGAAATGAATACCTTCTTGATCAAAATGACCTTGACATTCTCCTCGGCTTACCTAAACTTCAGCTAGGTTTCTTCTCAAACACAGTCCCTACTGGTGCAGCTTTTACTTTAGAAAATCCATCGGCTGTAAATTCTTTCCCCATTTGGGATAAATGTCAGTTTTTGCTCAGCCTCTGGCCAGTTTAGAGACTGAGGAAATGTCCTACCCAGAGAACCTAACCAATTTCTATGACATGTAAACATCTAAGGAGCTAGTGGCCCCTACTTCCTACATCCCTGGGACGATGGAAGCCTAATTTTGATGAGTCCTGAGTAGCAAATACAGATGGTCTAACAATAGAGAAAAACATTTATGAGCCCAGGATTAAACTGGTATGTATGCATCCCACTGTCCCCACCCCAGCCCCAACCCTTAACATCTTCCAGTTTGTTTCTATGACGGTCCTCCAACACACACACACACACACACACACACACACACACACACACACACACACCCTCGCAGAGAACCTACCTGCCTTTATAAGAGTGGAGTTGTCTCCAGCAGCCTAAATTCAGTCTTCCTTCACTGGGTGACTTTATCTGGGCCCTTTTTTGCTCTGAAGTAACCTATTCATGTTTAACTTTTCTTTCTCTAAAAACAATGAAGGAAATAAATCAGAGAAAATAATAAACACAAGATAGAAGATAAATAAACGCAAAACAAAACATAGGGGCATATGGAGGCAGTTAAACTGCCTTTAAAAAATCTGAAAGAATATCCAGCAAAAAAAAAAAATCAGGTACTCAGTTGATAAAACATGAGTTGGAATTTTATGAGCTAATCTAGGGCAACCATATTTATGTAGAGAAAGAAGAATTTATAAATAGTTCCCTGAAGTGTGTATTCTCCATCCATATATTGAAACTCTCTTGGCCTATTGATCATTTTTATCTCTCTAGAATACTTCCAACTTCTGGAGAAAATCCTAGTTGTAGGTAATATGCTGTCCCCTTGTACAGGACTTTCTTTCAATGTCCCCCTTTTACTCTGATTGTGCAATGTGTTGTTTCCATTGCTGTGTATGAACTTTCTGATCTGGGTGCTGGAGATTAACCTCTGGCCTCCATATGGAGTCCTGATTCACAGGTCTGCATCCTTCATCATCTTCTCTAGCTGTCTTAACTCCCCAGCAACATTACTGATACTAGGTACCTCCTCAAATATGAGTATATAACATGTACCTCCAAAATTTATACCGTTTACAAGAGTCGGAATAGTATTTCAGATGGATAGATCATTAGCGCTGGAGTGTGGCATTTAGAAATGTTTTATGGCCAAACATCTGATGGGAGCATTTATGAGTAGTGTTCACATAAATCCTTTAGCAAATTATATCTATAAATGCAAATAAAAACATCTTGGAAGCATATTCCTACCGTTAATCATAAATATGTTGCTCTTCGTAGTTACAAATTCAAGAAAGCAAGCAGAGTTTTATATAATGACATATTCTCAAACACTGTTAGGTGAAATACAACATAAGTAAATTAAGATATTTAGCCCAGCCAAACAATAAAGTCATTGGAAAATAGCAATAGTATACACAGATATCATGAGAAACTGATCTATTTCTTTTCAAATCACCAGGGTAGAAACAAAAACACTACGAATATAAACCAACAATCTCAAGACATGTATCTGAAAAATCAGCTTTCACAGGAGAGCTATGTAACTAGTCATTTTGGTTTTGGAAAAGTTGATGTGTTTATCTTCCCCACAGTCAAATTTAAACATACTCCAAAGTTTATAAAGTCAGAATCTTCAAGACCATAGTCACTAGGTTCTTGACAATTGTAGATGTGGAGGGAGTTTCTGACCTTCCCACGATACCCTCATGCTTCTTAGTGTAAGTGAGCTCTGAAATATTTTATTTTATTATTTTTTAATGTTTTGTTTTTGGTTTTGGCTTTGGGTTTTGGGTTTTCGAGACAGAGTTTCTTTGTGTATCTCTGGTTGTCCTGAACTCACTTTGTAGACCAGGCTGGCCTTGAACTCACAGAGATGTGCCTGCCTCTGCCTCCCAAGTGCTGGGACTAAAGGCTTGTGCCACCACACCCAGCCATTACAGACAGCTTTGAACTGTCATGTGGGTGCTGCGATTTGAACCTGGGTCCTTCGGGAGAGAAGTCAGTGCTCTTAACTGTTCTCTCCAGCCCCTCAGAAATATTTTAAATAACTTTTAAGATTTCTTTTCTAACTTTTCGTTTTGTGTTTCTGTGGCTGCGCAGCCGCATGCAGTGTGCTTGGAGGGCAGAAGAGGGTGTCAGATTCCCTGGAGCTAGAGCCACAGGCAGTTGTGAGCTGCCTGACATGGTGTGAGAAATAACCCAAGTTCTCTGCAAGAGCAGACATTGCTCTTGATCACTGAGCCCTAAGCTTAGAACGTCTTTAGTTGTACCATACAGATCCTAGAATTCTATGAGTCACAAGAATGATGGACAACATTCTTAAATTATGTGAAGAGATACTGGTTCTCCAATTTGAGGGGAAAAACAAAAACAATAAATGATGCTTGGTCTTTGGAAGTTATCACCAGATCTTTATTTAGGAAACAAAAGAAGAAAACTTGCCAGGTCTTTTATTTTATTATATATCAATTCTGAGAATAAATATACAATTTAAATAAACACTATGTATTATTCAAATCAATAGCATGCCTATATCTTAATTCCAGTGAAATATTTTCTTTGTGTCTTTGGTCTTTATTTTTTCTTTTTCCCAATCTGTGTTTTTATGTACACTGTCAAGTTTAAATGCAGGGGTATTATATAATTAAGAGAGTCAAACAACCAACTTACTATATCCTTAATAAGTTACCATTACTAAAATAGACACCTGTTGAAAAATGGCTAATTAAATTATTACCAACATTTATACTATCATTAATTGGTTGGCAGTGTTAATCCTTAACCCGCCAATATAAATGAGCCCACAAAGACACCTGATAGATTTTAACAAGCCTTCGCCTGGATTGTACAATCTTAGCCCATCTAAGGTAGCTCATAATTCCATCCCTGAATAAAGCCACATATTATATACATACATCCTCTGGGCTGTTATTCTCCATGCTCTGGTGATGTTCCTGGCCATGTAGAATTTTTTTTAACTCATGGTGTGTGTCCTCCTTCCTGCTCTTTGCTTCTTTTCTTGGAGGCTTCTTCTAGCCATGAACCTCTCTGCTTCAGCAGTCTGAGCACGTTAGCCCCATCTACTTCTGTCTTTGCCCAATCTTAGGCCTCAGCATTTATTTAACCAACCAGAGACAAGCAAGGTAACAACATTACTTGATGTACAGCAAGCAAGCAGGCTTCTGGGAGCAGATTAATTAACATTTAGAATGCATAACACCACCGCATAAGACACCAGACCATACAAACTTCTCACCATATCGGACAGAATAACAAACACTAGCCAGCAGTAACAATTTTTTGAAATGTTTCTTTGGCAAGTGGGAAGGTGGCTCAGTCAGTAACATGCTTTTCATACCAGCATGGGTATCTGTGCCAGAGTCTCAACCCCCAGGTAAAGAAGCTGGGTGCAGAACATGTACCTCTATTCCCAGTGTTGAGGACGAGAGGGGAGGACCCCAGGGTATGCTGACCAGCCAGTCCAGCCAAACTAGCAAATCCCAGGCTCAGTGAGATACCTGCCTAGGAAAAACAGAGCATGACTTACAAAGATATCAGATACTGAGAGCTCTGGCCTCCACAAACACACACATGTATGTACATGTGCACACCCAACATATATGTGCTCAGAGACAGGGACTGCTGATTTGTTCGGTTTTTGTCCTTTTATTTACTCCACCAATATTTACCGCCCAGTGTTTAAGGTTTCTGTACAAAATGAGAAGTGTTTGAATCAAGTTAGGAGTATGTGGCAGGGTGCCCTGATTCCCTCACTGCCTGTTTTCTGATTTACCTTACTGTTTCATAGAAAAATGTGACTAATTTATTATGAGGCAGAGATTAGCTTATGAAAATTAGAGACCCAAACGAATGTTCAGAGCCACTGCGTTATTGACTTAATGGTCTGTCTTAATGAGCTGTGTAACTACCCTCTGTTCAGAACGTTGCTAGTTTACCTAATTTCGTGTTGTTTTCTCCTTTAAATGCTTCAGACATTGAAGTCATGGAGTTATTTGAAACCTTATTGATTCTGATCTCCTGGAGCACATGCCTAAGGCCTAACTTAGAGCTCATCTGAAATGTTTGTATTTGTATGTGTATGTAGAAAACAGAGGCATTAAAGGTGGAGTGTGTTTAATCCTTCCCAGGGTCAATACACACACACACACACACACACACACACACACACACACACACACACACA